>JASANF010018616.1:0-22440 GCA_030248245.1 Trissonchulus sp. WLG1_4 | reverse complement strand
AACAAACAAATAACAACAAAATAAATGAAATTGAAATTATCTACAACAGTTACTAGTGAAAGTAATTAATGATAAATTGTTTATAGTCAAGGAAACTCATAATATTTTGTTTTCTTTAAAAATTTTCTTGATATTTTGCACTAAAGATGAACGGTTCATATAATTGAAGTTTCGAATTTTGAAAAAAAACATTTCTTCAAAATATTAGTAGATCAGAAAAACGTATCTGTAAAAGTGGATACCTACAATCTTTTCAATGAAGATAATATTGCAATACTTTACGACATTTAATAGCAAAACATTAAACAATTTACAAAATGTATTACATATATGTATAATTTCATTTTACATGGATACTATAACCTGAAATTGCTGAACCCTGAGACAAAACAGGTGGCGCAGTTTTTTGTGACTGACTACTCGCTGTACTCTTATTGCTTACAATTTGTTCATTTCGTATTGAAACTGTGTGTTTCTTTTTGTCTCAGGGTTCAGCATTTTTTTGGTCAGTCTTTAGAACCACCTTTTAGCCAAGAATAGCCAAACATTTTCCCACAGTTCATACAAACACCACGCCGGACGGAACCCCAACATTCGTACAATAATTGATCTGTATCGATTTTTGTTTCGTGAAACAAACCCTCGGGAGACTGAAATTAGAACTTAAATTTGAGCTTTTAATATGTAAGGCCTTTCATCCTAACTGAATGTTGAACAGAAGGATGAGACCTCAATTTAACAGAAAAACAGAAAGAAAGAAATAGAGGCGCTGGAAATTGAACCCGGGCTGCTTGCGTCGACTACAAGAAATCTAAGCACTACACCACAGCCCCCGAGTCTTTTAGACTCTATTTCTCATTTACTACGTAACTGGATTATAGTAATTTTATACCAATTTTAGTAGATTCAATTCATATTCACAGCCGAAGACCCGATCAGCCGGCAAAATTACGAAATAATCACACGAACCGGCAAAATTACGAATTATTAAACAAACTATTATTATTATTATTAAATTATTAAACAAACTGTAATTACCTGACAATAAATTCGTTTTAGTTTTCCATGATTAGCCATGGTTTCAATAAATATGTGAGTGACAGTCGGCTACAACAGAAGAATGCAAAGTTTTTATGAACATTTGCAAAAAATACAGTAACTAATTAATTTTTTAATAACTATTTAAACCTGTGTTCAATAATGTGGGGTTAATTACATGTATACATAACTGCTTTCGTCTGCCAGAACATGTACATATGTGTGAAGTAAGATAGGCCCCCTTGAGTACTTAACTGACATTACGACAGCTCATCATCGGCCTAGTAGCTTAGTGGTAGAGCGCTGGTCTGCAGATTCAGCAATGGGTGGTTCGAATCTTGCCTGGATCATTTTGATGCTGTCTTTCTTATTTAGATAAGAATAAATACACATAAATACACATAAAAAGTTCTGTTAAACGGAACATGATAATCGCACTCTGGCTTCAGTTCGGAAATAAACATCTCGAATCATGCTGCAGAACGGAACGGGATTTTGCTGAAACTTAAATGAAGAATGATAAAAACTTAAATAAAGTCTAAAGTGCTGAAACCTAAGACGAAACAAGACGCGTAAATTTTGTGACTACTCGCTGTACTCTTGATGCTGGGAATTAGTTCTATCAGTAATGTTATCGCGTGTTTCTTTCTGCATCAGGGTACCACATTTTTTGGTCAGACTTCAGTTGCTTTGAATAAAAATAAATGCTAACAGTTTCGGGGAATCGATATAAGGTTTGTCATTGTGCAAAACGTTTGTTAATATTATATTAAATTATTGATCTTAATCAAGATAATTTAATTAGTATTATTTTATGTGAAAGGTTCAAATTCATTGTTCATGCAATGTTTTGCAGTAAAACGCTGTACTTTTGCGAAAATTGTTGTTTGTTATTGCGATTATTTTTGAAGGAACTATATATCCTGATTAGACTTGAGTTAGCTATATAGTTAATACTAATTATACTAATTATACTAATACTAATTTTTTATGTAATGTGAATTTGGATTAAAATAAGAGTAACCTTAATATAATCCAACTCCATAATGTAGCGAATATCGTCTGACCAGAGTTTGTAGTTCGTGAGAAAACCATCTTTTGAGCGGAAATCGCGTATTCCAGCAGCTAAAAAGAATTATTTTGTAATAATTAATCAAATATAAATTAGTACGAATCAATTTATTATTAAATTATTTGTGCATGGCAACATTACAACAGTTTATTCTAGAAATAATTTAATGGAACTAGTAAATGGAATTAGCAAACGTTACTTTTTATCATAACTGTCATGTGAAGGTCACAAGATCATTATATAGGTCAGTTGCAGTTCGCTTATCCGCGATAAACCAGCTCTTCTGCTGAGTGAGGGTAAAGCGAAAAGTGTCTTTATTCCACAGGATAACGCTGCCATTTAGTGTTATAACATTTTAACACAATTACATGTTACATCGCTGCATATTATATGTTCTTGAAGCCGGTTAGCTCAAAAGTTAGAGCAACCAGATTTTGCGCGATTTTGGATAGCTGGAATTAGCCCCGAAATAAATTTTGTCCATTTGCCTTGAAGCATCCAGTTTGAAGAAAGCAGTTCAGATCAAGGTATCCAGTACCCACCCTTTTATGTGTTGACTAACACTGGAAAACTGACCTGTCCGAAACTGAAACCGAAGCCGAAACCGAATCCAACCATCACAAAATCGCACAAAAACTGGTTGAACTTCTGAGCTAACCGGCTTTACGTACATATATGCAGCGATGTAACATGTAATTGTGTTAAAATGTCATAACTTGCACTAAATGTCAGTGTTTTGTATTTGCTGTGTAATAAAGACATTATTACCTTTACTCTGATCACTAGTGACCATACATGTGCAGTTTAGGATTTCTGGGGGCGGAGCCGTCTCGACGGGGGGGGGGGGGGGGCGGTGCAGAGCAAGTTTTCCGGCCAATTATCTTTAGTGAGCCAGTGAGCCACCAAGTCTGCTCGTGAGCCACAGAATTTTGCTTTGTGAGCCACTGATTTTGCTCCTGGGCCGCTGATTCTTGCTTCGTAGCTTCGTAATCTACCTTCAAAAAATTCTGGGGGGAGCGGACCTGTCTGGGGGGGGGAGCGGGGTCGGGTTGGGGAGAGCAATCCCCCCAATCCCCCCACGCCCATGTATGCTAGTCACTCAGTAAGAGAGTTAGCCATCGCGGATATGCGAACTACAAGTGACCGCAATCAAACGTAGAGAGTTGTGAACACAAACATAATATTGGAGAGCCTGAGCGTTAAGCATAAAAATTGGATTCGATAGCGAGATAAACCTAAATTAATCAGATCTGGGTTCAAATCTTTAATACAGCAATCAATTTAGTTGCCTATATAACAATAATATTTCGACTTTAAAAATCTAGAAGTGTAAATTAGAACCTACCCGTAGCTATTCCTGCTCCAGTTATGACCACAATATTTCGAACTGAAAAACATATAATATATGTTGATTCACAACAATGGTTTAACTTAAACTTAGTCCGAATCAACCCCTTGACTCGCAACGACATTTACCCGGACACTTGACGTATGTTTTTTTAATTCTTTTCAATTTCAAATTTCAAGTTTTCATTTTGTTTGATCTATAAAATGTTCCGTTTTGGCAGGTTTTGGTAAAATAGAGTAAAAAAGTTTACTTCTTCTGATGCATAACTACTTCCTCGACAATATGTATTTTTGTGAAACTTACGGTTCTCATTTGAAATTAAGGAAGCAACTTTTTCCAACTTAGAATCCAAACTATCCATCGAGTGTAACTGGACGTAGGAAATTATTCAATAAAATTTTGATCCAAGTAGTTGAAATTTCGCATGTTTTGTAATCAGCAACTACGTTTTTTAAGGTGTTCCGAAAGCACACGAAAGTTTTTTTACGTGGCCATGTCTATTCTTTTTTAACCAACAATATTATTCAATATTTAACAATCTGCCTATTTTCAATGTCTTCTCATTATATCATAAATACATACTTACATAGCCTAATGTTCAAACTTTTTGGGTGTAGGTTATTCTATATTTAATTCAAGTTTACAGTTTTTTGTAAAAAAATATTACTAACATGTTTGTGTTTGGCATTTTTTACCTTAGCTACAACAGTATGTCGTTGTGCTGACATGAATATAGTTTAAGTTCAAACAGTTTCGTAGTAACAGGTGGACAATACACTTAGTCGTAGTGTACAGTACTTGTTTGACAATGCTTAGATTAAATTTATTGCAAAAAAACTCAAGGTTCCCTATGTTGAAGGTTCTTGTCTCCTTATGTTATATTTATTTAGTGCGGCAATATTAGCCAAATAAGTGTAAGTTATAGCACGATGTAGCGTGCACTCAGTGATTTATACGCACTGTAACGTGAAGCGTCAAGTGCATGAACGAGTAGCCTACGCAGCGCACGAGTTTAGCGCACGGGCTTCACGTGTTAGTGCGAATAGGTGCTGAGTGCACGCTACAAAGTGATATAACGTACCTATTTATGTTATATCTGTTTTGAAATATGCAGTGCAGTAAGTCAATAACTAAGATGCACGCCTACAGCAGTGCAATAACTAGATTCTAGATGCACGCTTTTTATCTAGCAGCGTGCATTTAGGTACTGACGTTAGTTATTGCACTGTTTTTTTCAAGACAGGCATGATATAATTTCAGACCTAGTCCGCTAAATCCATTGTCGACTAAGGCTTTGGTCAGATTTATCGAAGCAAATGTTCGTCGCTAAAAATATGCGTTCTTAAAAATTTTTGATTGATCGAAACATTTTCAAAGACAAACATTCTGCTTTTATGAATTGCGCCTGATAAGATACGCTTTAGTTAAATTATAAGCAACGTTTCTACATATCTAATAATCAACAATAAATTTTATTAGCAGAGCAGAGACGGAACCACAGAAAAACAATAAAGGTCTGATAGTCACTATATAAGATTCTGTTCACAAAGTGCTTAGATGCATAACGGATGTTTGGGACGTGTTAACGGCGTTCATAACGTTTGAGCATAACGCACTGGAGAGGTGACAGGTAGCAGTTGCGGAAGCGTTTGGCAACTCCGCGTTTGGCAACCCCAGCCGGTTCGTCATCAAGCCACATTTGACTGAAGGGGTGTGTGGGGAGGCCCGGGTAGTAGCGCTTCAAGCCTGCATTGCTTAACAGCACGCCCTGAAACATTAACCAGACAGGTTTCGCTCAAACCGATATTGAAGTATAACAGTTGCTGTTGACATAACAGACCGCTGTCCTAAAGTCTGACAAAAAATAGTTGCGCCACTTGCTTTTTCTAACTGCGTGACTTCTGCGACTACATATTTGTACTCTTGATAGTCAAAATCTGTTCTTTTCATAATGAATTACATGTTTTATTTTATCAAGTGGTACAACTGTTTTTATCACACTTGAGTTCTGCTTCTTTTGGCTTAGGTATATTGGGCAAATTTCAAGCATGCTAAAGCTATTGGTTACGAAGATGATTTGATGCGGCTAAAGTTATCCTGTTTTCTCTGGACTGCATGAATCAAATCTCATGCTGCGAAAATTTACCAACACAGATCCATATGTGTTTAAAATTTCGGTGAGAACAAGTTCAAGCAGTCTAATATAAGCAATTGAGGTGTCTCCATCATTTAAAAATAACAAACAAATAACTGTAACGAGGTTACACGTCGTAATTATTTCTGTGGCGATGGTTGCTTATAAGAGGTAAAACTATGCAATTACAATCAAAATTTTTGCAGTCCACTGCCGACTCACTCCGAGAACACCGCGCATACCCACCCACCTTATTGACATTTGCTGTTATACCACTTACATTTGTTTTAAGGTGAAGAAATACATCTGACGGGCACCTGAGTGTAACCAACCCAAACATTTTAGGAAAATTTAATATTACAAACGATCGTTGTACAGAACTTTAATGATGCTAGTTATGTTTGCGACTGCGCTAATCCCTATAAGTCCTGCTAGTACATACTGATGGTAAATATCTAGTTATTGACTATGTTACATAGGTGATCTGAAATTTAAATTTGGTCCATTACCGAAGTGCTTTTAGAATCGTTTGTAGGGCGAAACAAAAAGTGGTTCCACGAAAATGGATTAAAGAGCTAGCTCTAAATACGCCAACAAGCGTAGCAGTCAAACAAAAATTCGCATATTAGTGGGTTTATTCAAACCCGATTGCAGACAGTTAAAACAACCTGCAGGATGTTGTAAGTACAAAAAAGTCACAATCCTGCAGACAGCAAGCATTCTATTTGTGCAATAAAAACCGCTAATAATGTGTTCAAAAGTTAAACAGGTCCCAAAACATCCTTCATACTACATTCCCGAAACCTCTTTTACCGCTAAATGAGCTTCATCCTCGTGCTTTTGATGACATTAAATAAGAATATTACTATTATAGTCATAATGTTTTTTTTTAACAAGTGTCTTGAGATCGGACGGTACGACTACAGAGTGGTGCCACTCTGAAATCAACAATAGGCTACAAAAGAAAAAAAAATTCAGAAAAACCAAGATTGCCGGCAAGTTTGACTCAATGAATCAATCACAAACATTATGGCTCAGACTCAATGGCTCAATCTCAAGGTATGCTGGCTCAATGGCTCAACCTCAAAGTATCTTGGCTCAAACTCAATGGCTCAATCTCAAGGTATGCTGGCTCAATGGCTCAACCTCAAGGTGTCTTGGCTCAGACTCGATGGCTCCATCTCAAGGTACGCTGGCTCAATGGCTCAACCTCAAGGTGTCTTGGCTCAGACTCGATGGCTCCATCTCAAGGTACGCTGGCTCAATGGCACAATAGCACGGCAGCGTGTCTCAGTGGCTCAGTCACAAAGCAGCTTTTCTCGGACTCAATGGCTCAATCTCAAGTATCTTGGTTCAATGGCTAAACCTCAAGAATCTTGGCTCAATGGCTCAGTCACGAAGCCGTTTGGCTCAGACCCAATGGCTCAATCTCAAGATATTATGCTGGCTCAATGGCTCAACCTCAAAGTATCTTGGCTCAAACTCAATGGCTCAATCTGAAGGCATACTGGCTCAATGGCTCAACCTCAAAGTATCTCGACTCAGTGGCTCAGTCACAAAGCAGCTTGGCTCAGACTCAATGGATTTGTAATTAAAAGAAATGAAAAATCAAAAATAAAGAAGACGCTAATCAAAAAGAAAAAATAAATCAAAACAAAAACACAACGGAAAAAATCCAAACTGAAGCTCAAAGGAATACATTGTCAGCAAGAGCAAGGGAACTAATTAAAGCATATCATACAACTGCTGAAAAGCAATCTAAATGAAAAAGAAAAAAATGTGCAATTAACTGAAGTAGTGATCTATTCTGTGCCGAGACAAAATGCAGAACAGGTGGGACGGTAGTCATAACCTTCTTGTACTGATATTTATGAGAAGCAAAAAACAAAAGAAGCGACCACAGGAAACACGAAAGCCGTAAAAGCAAATAAGTTTCTCAACGGCCAAAGGCTGATATCTATGTCAGTAGAAAATACTAGAAAGCGCGTATAAGTACAAGAAAGATTGCTACAGCAACTGCGGTTACAACCACCATACTACTACAACTACTACTAGCAGCGTCTAGTACTACATACTGCTTCTACAACCGCTAAACAGCACTAAAGCCGCAGCTGCTGCAACGACAACAGTGATAAAGAACAACCATATAATTTTAAACTAAAATATTCAACCGGGGTACTCACAACTGTACCCTTCGGGATCGGTCTGTGAGGCCCCAAACTCTGCCCTAAATTAAATTTAAAAGCATACGCTACACTCACACACTGTAGGTAGTTAGGATGCCCTTGTTTTGGAGCTATACTCGTAGCCTGGTATAGTTTCAAAACAAGGAAGAGGTTAATCTGGGAACCACCCTGTACTCGACCATCTTTTGGGCAAACATAAAAAAAAATAGTCATAATACATAGTATATAAAATACTAGTATTTTATCTCTTTAAAGAATGTAATCATGAGCTGACCTTCGAACTCTTTCTAAAGACGCTAATAAAATACTTCATTTGACGTTAGTCGCAACCGCAAGTAAGATATTAGACGTGCTGTAGATGTTAATTAGGCTCCACAAGACTTGGAAGCTGTGGTGTACTGATTAGCATTGTCGACGGCGACCCCCCGGGTTCGATTCCCGGCGCCTATTTCTTTCTTACCTAATTAAAGGTATACTCTTGCTTTCAATACAGGATGGTGACAACTCAAAAGACGCAGGATTATTTTGCATTGGGCTTTGATTGTTCTGTACTGGCCGACTACAGTCCTACCGGGCACCGGCCACAGTTAGGAAGTAATATGATCGTTCGTTTTCCTGGTGCAATGCACGGAGTAATTCGATGTGTTCACTAACCTTCGAGCGTTCTTATCTTCGAGCCTAGGAGGCATTAGTTTTTATAGCTGTTTATTGGACATGAAGTTGAAAATCGGCTAAAGCAATCTGTACATATTTTTGACCCGAAAATAAATGCACTGCACATGAAACTGCATATTTAATTGACGCCCTGCATTCATTATTTTGCCACAATTCTTCTTCTATTTCGGCTAAGTTTCTTCTAACCCAAAACTAGCATGATTTAGTCAGATAAATGCTTGCGTTATTTTTAACTAAAAAACGCAGAAGAAGCGACATGTGTGAACGATAATTGGCAAAATAATAATGCCAAAAAAATTTGCAACCAATTTCAGACGCGTTTTCAGACATTAAGAATTCTTTATTTGTTATGTACAAAAATAGCTACATATTTCATTGAATTGCTTCCCCCCACTGAAGCTGGTTTTAGCCAAATGTTTACCACTTGCGACTTAACTGAAAATGACGTACACCGTATAAATGCCTCGAAGTCCCGACAGCTATTTATGGACAATTTTATGATTGTCTAGTGTCTACAGAACAAGGTCAATCTGCGGCAAAACTTTCGGCGTGTATAAGGGCTAATTTTTTGAAAAAATTGACAAGAGTATGTTAAAACCTGCTATGCACTGTGCAACAATACTTGCACTGAGACTTTTGATGCAAGACGTAACCCTTTTATTTTCCAGAATCAAAATTCAAGACTTACTGGGCTTTATTTTTCATGGCTAAAAATTTTTATTTGAAATTCAAAAAAATTATTGCGATCTGACTCAGTAACATATCAGGAGTGAAGTAAAATCATTTGGAATAAAAACATCAAAAATACTTTTACTTAAACATCGAATATTAAGAGTACCGCTTAAGTCGATCTTGACTTAAAATTAACTTTAGATTGCTTTATATTTGCAGTACTGGTCATAATCAAGCCCGGTTATTGCTTTATATTTGCAGTACTGGTCATAATCAAGCCCGGTTCATACTTGTCCTTAAGACCAACATGGCGGAGACATAACAGCAAATTAAAAGACCGATATAAGGAAAAACATGTCTCCTCAGTCTGGGAGGAGGGCCTGCCAGAATCTGTTTTAAATTTTAGGAAGGGATTGTTTGGGGGACTTGAACTCACCAAAACTCAAAACTGAAACTGCTTACTTTTCCAAAATTAATGAAATTGTTTGGGATATGAAGTTTCTTACACACTAACTGAGCTTCCCCTTGAGTTTGTGCAAGCGATAAGACCTTGTAGGACGAACTTTAAAGTCGGTTATGGACAAAAGAACAAGGACGAAAATATGTAAGGACAAAGCATCACTGGGCACACTGCTATTTTTAATGTGTACAAAATCGACCAAAAAACTGCACTAAAGTATTGCAGACATTTTTTATGAATGTTAACACTACAAATTCCTGAGTGAAACATTTTAGTAGATCTCGGTTCTTGCTTATCCTTAAAATTTACACAAAACCTTGATTGGGTTTCTAGTTGTTTGTGCAAAACTTGTAATACTTGGTCTGGTTTTGTTACTGTCAAAGGACATAATGAAAGAAACAAGAATAAGGACAAGTATGTATGAACTGTGCTTAACTGACTATTTATTAGGGCAAAAAAGTCAACCCATTTTCATTTCAGTTAAAGTTAAAGTTAAAGTTAGGCAAAAGGCCTAGTTTTAGTTAAAGTTAAAGTTAAAGTTAGACCACTAACTTTTTTCAAAGTTAAAGTTAAAGTTTGATCTCCGTTTTCGTTAAAGTTAAAGTATGACCACTAACTTTTTTAAAAGTTAAAGTTAAAGTAATACCCCTAACTTTTTTAAATAAAGTTAGATTAAGATCCAAAACTTTTTTAGTTAAAGTTATAGAGAGTCGTTTTAGACAGATAAATAGATTTTTCAGCTTTATACCATAACCACACTTTAGTGAATACACATTAATGGGTGAGCCGAGAGTTGGGAATGCCATAAAACTTTTTGGGAACTTCCGCAAACTACTAGAGGTAGTTTTCCGGAAGTTTCCAGACTTGACCGGAAAACAGGCTTAAAAAGTTTCCAAGCTGGATGAAAATTTCTAATAAATTGTTTTTAAAAAAATGACCCCAGTGGTTACTGTATTCCGTGGGTGTCAATTTGGTTCATGGTGACAAAAATAAAGCCCGGATTTCAAGGGCGAACGGTGGTGGGGAGGGGATATGGGGGATGGGATATATCCTCTCTTTTGCCCGGAGCAAAGGAAAATTTTTCGGAGCCGCTTACCAAAAATAGCCGGAGAGTGATAAAATTCGGCCTCAAAATTAAAATCTTTTCTCCGGAGGCTGCTCGCGATCGGCGATGGTGCAAATTTTTACAAATTCTCAAATTTGAGCGCTTATAACTAAAAAACGGTGCGTCTTAGACCCCTAATCGCTTAATCATGTTTTGTTCACCATTCGTTTCTCTATCGAATGGTGGTTTCGCGATTTTCCTACGATGTACGTACTCGAGCAATGGCCAAAAAACTAGAGCGTGTCAGAGTCCGGCTGCCTAGTCAGGGAAAGTCCCGGCATGAAAGGGTTAAATGGGTTATCGTTATGGGCAAAGCAAACCAAAGGCGTACTCACGGCATGGGGGAGTGGGAATCAGGATAATTCCCCCGAATTTTTTTCTGACTGAAATTGAGTCACCCCTTTTGTTTTCATAGTCTGGCCGGAAAAAAGATTCGATACGTCTCCAATTGACCAAATTTTGCCTGAAAATCAAAACTTCCCTCAATTTTTTGTTGGGAAGATAATGGTCGCAGCATGTAAACGCTTCTAGGCCACAAACGTGTATCACACTCTTCCTATTATCTACTTTTGACAGGGGTAATGTGAAGCACCTGACTACGAATCAGCTGTTTGTTAATGTCTAGAAAGAACCATCTTGGATCATCATACACTTCCAACATCAGTGGCAAACCCAGAAAACATTTCTAGGGGGAATGAATTTGATTTTTCGTAATGAGTTAAAATGCACTTTCAAGCAATTTTAAAACTTATAAAACGCCAGACAAACGACAGATCCGTTAAACACAAAGTTGCAAGGGTCTGAAGGCGCAGCCCCCTGCTGGCTCCCAGAAAAAAAATTAGGCGATTTTTCCATTTTTTAGACCGAATTTGGTCAGCTGGACTGCTGGAGACATGAGACGTATCAGAAATTTTTTCCGACAGAAAATTAAAATAAAAGATGGTAACGTCACATCAGACATTCAGACAGTGTATTACTCAAGTGAATGTAGCATAATATACTCGTGTATATAGACATTTAAATGCAGCATAATGTACTTGTGAATACATGGCCAGGCTTTGATGAAAGCTAGCAAGGAATAATAAGCCACATAGTCGCAGGGGTCTGGGGGGGGGGGCAGCCCCCAGAAAAAAATTGGGAGAAATTTTTTATTTTTAGGCCGAAGTTGGTCAGTTAAAAATGTATCCAAAAAGATTTTTTTGCGGACCATAAAAATTCGAGGGGGGACCCTAGTGTAAAAAATCACTGGGAAAAAATTTCGGGGGGGGGGGGAAGAATTAGAACCTTCCCCCCTGGGGACGCCTTTGCCCAACATAAGATCAAGTGGTGACATCAAGCCTTACAGTTATAGGCAAGTTTGGTATCAATTCAATCACGCAATCGCATATTTTGACAAGAAAATCTAAGATCACAACAGTTTTTGCTGACAAAAGTTGCGTAAATTTTTAGCAAAAAACTGAGCACATTATGTATGTGGGTCGAACCCTCGAAGTATCTACAACTTGTGGACTAGCACTTTTGACCACTCGACAACGCTAATTCGATGGGTAGCGATGCTTACTTATAACTATGTAGAAGGAAAGTACAAAACAGACATCAGACTAGACGATCAAGTGATTAGCATGTGTATTGAGTTTAAAAAAATTACCAAACAAAAGTTCTTATAATCACAAATTTTTGACAACTCAATAGTCAACTTCGCGTGTTAATTATATTCGCTGTGGCTGCTACTTTTACACCATGCAGTTGCAGAGTTTATTCTCTAGAAGGTTTACCACTACACTACTTCAACAATACAATCATATGAGCCACTTACGATATGTTGTGAATGCGTTAAGCTGAGCGGCCTCCAGTAAAAATAGGTACCACCACGACCAAAAATTACGGTTGTTTACAGCGTCGGAGGAAAAAAAATAAATTTGACAACAATTTTGGTTAATTAAAACATCAATTAAAATATTTCTTAAATTATCTTACCGTAAATAAAAAAGTTATAAAAAAGTATAGATTCAAAATTTTGAATAAAAGTTATAATTTAAGTTAAAGTTAAGAAATTGGCGGAATTTAAGTTAAAGTTAAAGTATGGGTGCTTGAATTTAAATTAAGTTAAAGTTAAAGTAAGACCCTTAACTTTTTTGAAGTTAAAATTAAAGTTAAAGTAAGACCCCTAACTTTTTTAATTTTAGTTAAAGTTAAAGTTTAACTTTTTTGCCCTACTATTTATATACCATTTGATTACAAAACTTACATAATCTTGTGACTTTGAGCTTGCAACGAATATATACAAGCAAAAGGACAGGATAATATAAAATCGGCAACCCATATTATTCTTAGTTTGTAAATTTAATAAGGGCAAAAATCAGTCCGGGCTACTTGGATACTGGGGTGTGCTCTGATTTTGAGTAGCGTCAAAATTTAATCAAATATTACACCGCAAAAGAAAATTGGTTAATTTCAGGATTAACACTCCGAGCTTTCTCACACATAGGGGGCAGCCTTGAAAGATTGAGTTGAGTTATAAATGCACTACTCTTTTGGTTATGACTCTGGTTTTAGGTTTTTGCCTCCAAAAATTGTCAATCTGTCAAAAGAACTGACAATTAGTCAAATTGAGTTAAAACAGGTGCTGGATTTATCCTTAGTTTGAAGTCCAAACTTCTACGGAGCCAAACCCCTCCATTGTGGTTAGAAACGGGATAATAAGACTGTTTTCCTGCGGGAGCCATTTTTGACCTGATTTCATTTCGAAAAACGAGCCTAGGTCAGAACGCAGGAACCCGAAAATTTGTAATCTGGTGCTCATTCTAGTTCTTAGCTCCTTGGATGAATCCTTACCAATAGATGTAGCTACATGCGTCATTAAGCTAATATGCAAACCTATGGGACACCTATGCTAGTTGCTATTTCACGTAGATTTAATGGTGATTTTCTGAGTCAGATTTAACGGATTTAACGGATCAAATTAACAGTTTAGGACCTAGGTTTTGGTTTTGAAGTTGCAGTAGCGATTTGGTTGATATGACTTTGAAGTAAGTTTTTGCAGGGATTTTTAAACTCCCAGAAAAGCGGCAATAGTCTTTGTAAACTAAACAAAAATTGTGATGTGTAAATTTTTGCAATTTCTAGTCTGGATGCATGAGTCAGTTTCACTCCCGAGCCTGTTCTTGTCAATGATGTTGCTATATTGTATGATTTTGGCTTTATTTCTAAATTTTGACTGTATTGATAGTGTGAAGTTTGTTACGAAGTGTTATGATTTTGTTACTTTTATAATTAATTAATGATCAGGCAATGTTGTTGTTACGTTTGAGAAGTAAATTTAGTACGTTGATTTTAAAGCATCGATGTGCTGTTGTGTCCCATAAGTCACACTTGTGACAGATCACCTCATTTGCATAATACAGTATGTCTAGTCAAACTAATGTGCTCAGCAGCAATTGTTTACCCACACCAGCTAAATTAAACACAAACAAGCACGTTTTGCGAGTAGGGATAAATTGATTTTGATTGATTTCGTTGCGACTTTCTTGCACAGCCGAGGATATTCTTCGAATATAAAACGCGGCATCAAAATATTTTAAAGCCAACCAATTATTAAACAACGACCACTACTGAGTTTTATCTCATTTTCGAGGCAGCGACGTCAGTACTAACGGTTAAAAACATTCAGAAAATTAATGTGGCGTCAGTTTAGTTTCATACGTTACGATAGCTATGGGCCTTTTCATAAAAAGATTAAAAATCAAAGATTAAAATAAATCTTTTTATGAAAACGACATTAAAATTCAGTTGCAGCTGTGAAAATTAAAAATATTAATAATAATAATAATAATTAAAATTTATTAACGTCACAGAACTATATGAGGCTAGGCCTCGTTTACATTAAAAATTCATAGATTGATTGCAGCGTGAGTTTTTAATCTTGATTTTATGAAAACGTGATTAAACACTTTTAATATTTTTAATATCGCTGATTAATTTTAATATTTTTAATCTTTTTATGAAAAGGCCCTATGTATATAGTAGCTACAGTCGTCTACGTTTTGAGTACAATTCGTCCATGTTTTGCGTAACATTCACTTACGTATCCACGATTTTTTATCGCCCAACTTCGGATTTTTATGTTACGTATGTAAAGCCACAATCGCGCCAGGGTCAGCCGCTGTGTCGGTCAGCGAAAGACGTCGTGCAAGGTTTGACAATATTTTGGCAAACCACCAAACAACTTTTGAGTTTATACATCAAATATTTAGTCATTACTAAGTTAATTACGAAACTAGAGATCGTGTACATGTATAACACTGTTACATATACATATCAGGCATCTATATGTACTTATATAGACAACCTGATGACATTCACAACCGCAGCATGGTAAGGTTATAAGCGTCATCTGAAGACAGTATTTCCTAATTCTGATGCTTCCTGATTTCTGATTTCCTAATTCTGATTTCCTTAATTCTGACATGCTGATAAAACGAAACTATGCAACATTGTTGCGACAGGTTTCCTTTCTTACAACAGTGTTACAGTAAGAGGCCCGCTGCATAATAGAATTTTCTGCCTGTACACACACACACAGAGCACTAGGAGCCTGATATATATAATCGCATACACAACACACAAGCTGCTGAACGATGAAGCCTAGATTATCACACAGCATGAGTACACACACCCACACAAATAATGCAATTTTGTGACCTGCCGAATAATACAGTGTAACTTTACACTGTGATAGGAGATACGTGTTAAGATTCCTTTTGCATTATAGTATATACGCGGCGGCTGAGGCCGCCGCGTAAAAATATTTTTTCTACCAATATTAAATAATGCGGTCAAGAAATGGTTAAGACTGTTGGCTTACAAATCCCTAAGCCAGTGATAGCGAGTCTTAACATGCACATTTTTAAATGAATAAGATGTTTTGTGGGTACATTTTGATCTAGTTTCATAAAATTATAGTTATGTACTTTTCTATAACTTTACTAGTCGCTTCAAAAAAAAGCATTCACTGAAATCCAATGTCATCGAAATCGTTAACGCTTGCGGCGTTTGCCGACCCCAGCCGTTTGTCGTCAGCGCTTGAAGCGTAGCGTTGCCAATCATTCCGGGGGGAGGATACGCCAGTACGCTCTGAAACAGTAACTAGATGGGTTTTGTGTCAAATGTATAGCGGTTGGCAAAGAATAATCGTTCTTTAAGGTTTCAGTGAATCCCGGCAAATTTCAAAACATGCTGTGAATAGAATGAAAAAAAATAGTTTTACTGTAGCCTAACATAAATATGCAATGTCTTCTAACAGTCCTCTAACAAAAATGGGTACAACGACACTGGTTCACGAGCAACCAGTTTATGTACAAGCTCAACAGAGCATGCTCTTAATTGCTGGTGATAAGTTAATCAACAATTAACCCTTTCATGCCATGATTTTTTTTGTCTAAAACTTTTTCGATTAATTGATTAATTAAATTTTTAAATACGCTTTAAGAATAAGTCTCTTTGTAGGATACCAAAACAATTAATGTGTAACAAAAAAAGAGATTGTGAGTCTGGGAATACAATTGGCAAAAAACAGCAGGACAATAATTGTCTGTTTTTCCATGAGTAAATGCGCAGTTGAATGTTGCACGCAATAATTGCACAAGCTATACTATTATATAATTTGTAATAACAATGTATATACCTAACCACTTTAATAAAAATATCTGGGGGTCGTTTCAGAAGCTTTACATAAGTCTTACGGGTCCCATAAAGTCTTACAACATATCGTTATAGGTGTTTCAGAAGCTTTACATAACTTCTGGATCACCTCATGTTCTCTCATAAATTTATGTTTTCCACCTAAATTTATGGGTAGCCTGATAATTACTGCATAAATTTATGTAAAAACTTCAGGCTACTCATAAAATGCTAAATGTGGGTGCCAGTTTTTATCATAAAATTAGGAGAACGCCAGAGCATCCATAACTCACCCTTGAGCGAAATAATAAGTACAAACCTCAAAAAAGTACGAAAACTGGTTTGCTAAAGTAGAGCATTTATTGGCAGAGTTTAGGGAACGTATTTTCTTTAACTTTATTGCACTTTTCTAAAAAATCTGATTTTCAGATTTCACTAGAAAACAACAGCAGCAGGTACGGTAGTAACTTTTATGCGCTTAAATAATTAAATCAAATAACAGACCTATTCATTATTATTTTAATTGAGAATTGAAATCAAATCACTCTCAGCACGAAAATCAAAGCTGCGATTCTTCTGCTAGGCATCTAATTGTGCGAGCGCGTGTGCGGGCACATTCCATGCGGTTTCCAGCGAGAGCATATAAATTTATGTGAGAACTTTATGGGAAAACTTATGGGAAGGTTATGTGAAGATATCTGAAACACTTTTATGTATTTCTCGTAACCTTCTTATAAGTTCCAACATATGTGAAGACTTATGTAAAGCTTCTGAAACTACCCCCTGGTCTTAAATTGTTTTTTCCAATCCATAAGGCCGAAATTTTTTTATATTGCTACTTGCCCCAACTTAATGCATAGCAAATATAATCGATGGTGGTAAAGGAATAGCGCTAAGTAAAATCAGCATATAATGTTACGTTCCATTAAAATGAACATGGCAACAAAATATTCAACATGTACCTATTTTGTATGATAACATGTAAGCGAAGTAAATTCTTGCACGCGTGTGATATCGACTTAACACTAACCTTGGTTATGTTGAATGAAAATGCTAATATATTAAGGCATATTTATTAGCATTTCTTAAGTGAGGATGCAGATTTAAGCATACGTCTGGTGCTAGAATGGGCTTGTCAGAGAAGAGTTAGAACGACACTGATTCATTTCAGCGAATGAATTCAATTCAATTTTATTGTCTAAACTCATGTTCACTAAAAAAACGATACCTCAGTGAATGCTCATCACTACACCACTGTCCCCAAGACTATGACACCCCAATTCTCATGTACAAACATCATCTAAACTGGTATACAGTGTCAAGAAAGGGCGGATATGACGCGGGGTGATTTGAACCACCCGTCTCTGGATCTGCAGACCAGTTTTCTACCGTTGAGCCACTGGACCGATGATGAGCTGCCGTAAATACTTTTAAAAAGTCTTAGGTGGCGTATCCTACTTCACAACAGTAGCTAGCAATTGATAAATTCAATTCTTGGATCCATAGTTGCTCACAAGTCGTTGACGAATGAAATCGATTATCTGTACCTGCGACAGATCATGCAAATTAGTTTAAGTTGTCAAATGAGATGTCATGAGAAATGATATCGTGAGAGCTATCAAGCACTTCATTTTGTTGAGTCCGCATAAAGTTTTGCAAACATTAGTACAAATACAAGTAATTTGAACTTTTCACTAGACGTGAAGAGACTAAATTAATTCCAGTTTAAAAGTGTGCAAACACGAAGTCGGACTTAAAGTGGTAGTAACGTTTTCAACAGTTTTGCAGGAGTAAGACTTGACAACTTACGATTAATTTTCACTGAATAATAATAATATATAGTACGCATATTAATTTAGAAAACCGTATACTAGTATGAGATAAATGCTTACTAAAATAGCTTGAAACAATCATTTTTAATTTTCACAGAAAGTATTTTTCAGCCAATTACGACAATCTTGTAAATTTTATGATTAGCTAAGACAAAGTAGTAGCTAGTCATAACGGCCGTTCATTGAAAAAAGAAAAAAATGACACATGGGCATGTCAAAGACCTTCAATTTAGATGCCAAAACTTATCCTTCCACGTTTTGATTGATGAGATTACGTCACATTTATGTAACATTTCTTTTTGAACTATAGTACATTACACAAAAGTCCACAAAAATTGACAACTACTGAAAGCATTATGTTCAAAATTTGGGATACATTGGCAGACATATGTGTCTACCTTATACTAAAATTTCAAAAATTTTGTTAGCTTAAAATTTGCTTTGCATCAAATTCACGTGCAGAATTCTGTAAAAGTGAACTTCCGTGGATTAAATCTAAAATCTCGATGTTGCAATCTTATCGTGGGTTATTTTGCAGGTTTTTCAGACAATTTCTGATGTGTCAATTTTTTTATTTGTTTTAATTCAGCGTATTGCGTGAAATAATTAGATTCAAAATTTTGTGTTTTCCAAAATTCGAAAAAATTTGAATTTGAAGGTCCGTAACTTCCTTTCTGCATCATATAAATGCACCAAACTTAGCATTCAAATTTACCCTTTTATTGCCTATGTTGATGCAAAGAATAAAATTAGTTGTGATTAAACTGTCAATTTTACAAGCAAATCATGAAAAAGGCAAAAATTCACGAAAGTCGACGACTTTCAGTGTCTGCTGACAAGCTTGTTACAGATTTAAGCTAAATAATGTGCATCAGTGCTGTTTTGGTCAAGTTTTTATCGTGAAAAAGACAGCTTAAGGTAGCGCTCAGCAACAAAACTCATGTTTGGCGCTCAGCTCATGCAATAAATAGCAATACCACTTTAATTGTATATCAAAGAGACATCAAAAAAACCTATTTACAAGACAGTTCAGCACTTTAATGTGAATGTGTCAAATTTTATGACCATGTCGAATTTCCTATTCACACTAATTTTGTTTATGACCTAGCTCAACGAAACTTCAACCGATTTTGATGATCTTGGTATCAATAGAAAGATCTCTCAAAAATCTAGACGTGATTGATTTTCGATTTTTCATTTTTATTTTTGATTATGCAAAAAATTGATTTTTCAAAAATCAGTCGCGTTTGAGCGACTACAAAAAGTGCTGCGGGCCAAAATTTGAAAATCGAAAAACTTTCACGTCTGCATTTATATTCTTTCTTTCATTGTGCAAATTTTCAACTCAATCGCAAACGGCAGCTGGGACCCAGGTCCAAAAAAAGTAGTCGATTTCGCTACGCAAAAATGTAAGGTTTGCCCACACGTTTCACTTTTTCAAAAATTAGACCTTTCCTTTGACTGCATATTTCCGTTGAAAAAGTTACAAAAAGCCATACTCAATTTTTTAAGAAATTAAATCAAATATTTGACATTTTCGAAGATTTATCAGCTTTGTAGGTTTTTCATTTTGGATTTGCTATTTTCACGGCTAAATAACTCAGCAAAACTTCAACGTGTTCTTAAGTTTAATACATCAATTTAAAGCTAAGAAACCGCATATTTTAATGATATGATTAATCATTTTATATGGAAACAAAAAATTTTTTGCTACGGCTACAAAATTGTCCAAAAAATTAAAATTTTTTTTATCACAATATGCACATCAAATGAAAGCTATTTTCATTTTGAACAACTTTCCTTCAAGACATTATGGTCAAAAATGTCGCTGAAAAAAATTAAACGCCAAAGTCGGTTCCCCTGAGCGCCACCTTAATTTATTGAGTCAATCAAAAGTTATTGCAAGTTATAAAAACTGTCGAAAACGTTTTTTTTGTTTTTTTACGCCCGAAGGTGTTCGAGCACTTTTTTGCGCACAGATTCACCTCTTCCTTGTGTTGAAGTTCAGGCTACGAGTAGTAACTTCAATACAAGAGTATTCCTAAGCTACCGAATGGAGGGAGTTAATATACATTTGTTACTTACTATATACATAGTATTAGGGGTATTTAAGGTTAAATTTAGGGCGAGTTTTGAGACCTGACTTCCGATCCCGCTAGCGGGGTTACCGCAAGCGGGGTACAGTCGTGAGTGTCCCAGTTTAGTATTTTAATAAAATATTTTATTTTGTTGTAGGCAGGAGTTTGCCGCTTTAGTCGTAGTGGTAGTAGTTGCTGCTGCTTTAGTCGTTGTAGTCGTTGTAGTGGTAGTAGTTGATAGATGCTGCTGCTGCTTTAGTCGTTGTAGTGGTAGTAGTTGGTGGTAGTTTATACTGCTTCCGTCGTTGTAGTGGTAGTAGTTGTTCTAGTACTGCTGCTTTAGCCGTTGTAGTGTAAGTAGGTGATAATAGGTGCTGCTGCTTTAGTAGGTAATAGTAGTAGTAGTCATAGCTCCAGGAACAGCAGCAGCAGTGCCAGTAGTAGCTGTCACAGTGGTAGTAGTAGTCGTATCTGCAGCAACGGCAACAGTAGTGGCAGTCGTCGTCGTAGTTGCAGCAGCAGCAGCACTAGTAGTACCAGTTGAGGCTGTGTTAGTAGCAGTAGTAGTAGCAGCAGCAGTCGTTACAGCAGCAGCAGTAGTATTACTAGTTTTGGCTGCGGTAGTAGTAGTCGTCCTATCTGTAGCAGCAGCAGCAGTCGTAGTTTTAGCAGCAGCAGCAGCAGCAGTACCAATAGTAACTGTGGTAGTAGCAGTAGTCGTAGCTGCTTCAGCAGCAACAGTAGTGGTAGTGGCAGTCGTCGTCGTAGTTGCAGCAGCAGTCGTACATCCAGCAGCAGCACTAGTAGTACCAGTTGTGGCTCTGTTAGTAGTAGTAGTAGTACCTAGTAGCAGCAGCAGTCGTTGTTGTGGCTGCAGCAGCAGCAGCAGTCGTAGCTGGAGCCGCAGCAGCAGTAGTGGTTGTAGTAGCAGTCGTAGCTGTAGCAGCAGTAGCAGCAGTCGTACATAGCTCCAGCAGCAGCAGTAGTAGTACCCACCAGTAGTAGTAGTAGTAGTACATAGTATATAGTAGTAGTCGTAGCTCTAGGAGCAGCTTGACTTAACGATGTTGAGGTATCTGATAACTAGTCTGAGCTTCATACTTCTTGAGCCACACTTTTGTCAAGACCGACATCTACTAAAACACAGTTCCATCCAGTTTGAGCCAATTCTGTTAACTATGATTTGTTATTCAGGCTTTGCCTGAGCCTACTTACCAAGTACTCCAGCCAAAAATTACTCGTTTTTTATTAAAAATTGTTTAGAATTTTTAGTCTAATTTCTATTATGTGTTTGCAAAAGTTGAGTGACATGTTTCAGAATAGAAACGTTGAATCAAATGCACACGTTTGACATACGCAATAAAACTCAATAGGGGCAACTTTCTGACATAGAAGTGTGGAAGTGTGTGTTGTGCTATTTTTATATAATAATGAGTAATTTCAGTAATTAATGACGTTAACATAGCTTTTTTTCAAAAGCAAAAAAGTACAGATTCAAACCACGCATGAGAAAATTAATGAAACTCTGTTCCCGTGTCTCGCTGTCGTTGCTCTGCAGTTGGTGTCGTAGTTTTCTGTATTTCAAACTTTGCACATTGCACCGAACGCAAAGATCAGGGAAAACCACTGTTTTAGTTGTAACCCCCCGATGTATATTAATCAGTATTTGTTTCCAACCCAATAGTCCTTTTTGCTGAAATATCCATTGTAATAATGGGAGTGTTGTGTTTCCAATGTTAATGTTGTTCTGTCAAAACTCATTCAGTTTTATCTTGCTTGAATAAGATCCATAAATTGCTACAAAAAATAAGCAAAAAGGACACAAACTTAAAAACCAATCTTGTCTATTTTAGGCACATATAGTTTCTGTTTTGTTGAAAAATCACTACATTTTTGTTAACTTTTATTCTATTATACCACGTCATAAGCGCTTCAAATTCAAACTTGTTGTTCGATCGTTGTTCAAAAAGTGCATACTAAACGTTAAGTGTGTTGCAGTGTAAATGTAAAGCTACTAATGCTATTTTTTAGATAAACTATCATTCCCATCACATCAGCTTACGTAGTCAAATATGGAGAAATCCCCCAAAAGACAATCTAGAATAAATTGATAAAAAAACAGCCATTTCAGCATTGCACAAAACACGTCATCCAATCCAGT
>JASANF010018615.1:0-53563 GCA_030248245.1 Trissonchulus sp. WLG1_4 | reverse complement strand
TTGTTATAGGTTTTCGTTCCTATAACGTAAAGTTGGTGTGATACATTTTCTATAGGCCATGTTTTGTGTGTAATCCTAGCACCCTAGCCACCTGCTCTATTTTTCCCACATGGGGGGTGCCAATTCAACGTGCCGTGCCGTACATACGCCCGTCAAAAGGTGCTGAAAAAGATTGGAGTTAATGAGCTTGAAACCTGAAAATAATAAAAGCAATTACTGAACTTAAACAGATAAAATTAGCTAAAATAAAAGAATTTTGGCAACTCTTCATTTTTCTTCAGCGAGCCCCCCCCCCCTGTTGCTGATATTTTCAAGTATGCAAGTCGACATCTGATGATGTCACTGGCCAATGGGAGTTGATATGCAAATTAGAAATTTTCTTCGGCCAATAACTTTACAAACATGGGCCGGCCTTTTACATTTGGACATTTCTGATTGGTTGGCGATCAGACAGGAAGCGTTAATATGCAAATTAGCGTTGTCTAGCCGGGCCGTTCAGTGTGTAACTGCGCAAGTGGAGGTATGCGGGCGGGTTACAGGATGAGGCTACTGGCTTACCCGCTCTATTATGAAAAGGGCTGAATGGAAGCGCACTGGGGAGGCGCGGCAGTGTTTACGGAAAGCGGACAAGCCTTGAAGCAGCAGCAGGTAGCATCACATCATACCACGTGCCCTTTTCAATGACACCGACACAGAAGAGGTTCCAAGCTTTTGGGTCCAGTACATATTCCAAGTCATGCTCCAGATAGAAAATTTTGAAAAAATTCCTGTATTCTTTTTAAACAAGCTCTATTTCATCGAACAGAATTCTTTTAACAGTGTTGCATCAGTAAAAGTCGGTGACTCGACGCATCTTCTGCACTTCTATATACACAAAGCTCTCCTCTCTCACCTCATTACTGCGCATGTATCGGCTCCAAAGTGTTATTACGTTACGTAACATTCTCAGACTTGACTTTGTGCGAGTCTCACAGATTGCTCTGTGCATTGACTTGACTTGGCACAAGTGGTCTCTGTCTTCTGTCTCTGTGCTGTCTTAACTACAGAAGTCTCTATGTTTATATTTCTTTAAAAAACTTTTTTAGTAATGTTTTTATGGAACGTAATTTTAATAACAGTAGTATGTTTTCATTAGAAACAGTTTTGCTATATTAGGTGAAAAAACAAGGTTAATTTGGTCTGTAAAGTTTACGATTTTGTTTCACGCTCACTTGCAACTTGCACAGTGCACACTAAAGATGGGTTCGGTCAGACTAAAATGCAGCTGGTGTATTTATTTTAACTGATTTCGTCCGCTTAACTCAAATACATTCCTAAACCTCGAACTTTTAGAGTGTATGGGTCCTTGCCCTTACACAGTAGACATTGCGAACAAACCGACGTGGACCAATTGCTCTGGTCCGCAACTAGAACTAGCTGGCATAGGCTGGACTGCACCAAATCGAATTAACTGACGCTTAGCTTAAACCGATTTAGCTCAGGCTTAAATTCCTTAAATCGGTTCAAGTTCGCTGCACCAATGACGATTAGCGCAGTTGCTTAGCTGGACTTTAGCTGAAGTTTAAAGTTAAGTCTCAGTAGTGTAAATTTATACCTCAGCTGGACCAAGCGAGAACACTAAAAACTAATTAAAAATAGGTGCATTTTCAAGCCAAACATGGTAATTTTTGGGTCATTTGAATACTCTTTACGGCAGAGCATGGATTGTGATTGAAAAAATTGTAAAAAAGTTCAAAATAATTCTCGGAACGCAAAACGGCTCCATAAACATGTCAGTCGTTAATTTTTGGCCAAAAAAATAAGTAAAAATTACGTCAGTCTAATTATATAAGCGAAATAATAGTGCATTAACATATTAATGCAAAGACTAATGCATTATGTAGTATGCACATAAATAACAAAATTAAGTCTGCGAAGTAAAATTTGATTTAGCGAAAAAATTGCTAGCTGTTGGCAAAATTGCTAGAACTTGCCAGCCAAAAAAACCCAGCTCCGCGGTCAAAGTGAGCAAGCAGCAGCGTGCCGACTTCTCAAAGCATCAGCACCAGCCCCTAAACTCCAAAGTCCAAGCAGCAGCAATAACAGACACGCTCAACTCCAGGCAAAAGCAACAGGGGACAAATCTAGACTCCGTGGTCAAAAGCAACACTGAGTCACATTCAAAGCTTTTTATTTGGACCAAAATACCTAAACGTAACACAAACCTAGGTTTAAAACAGCGAACCGGTTAAAACACCATTCTCAAAGCACCAGTGGACAGGTCATGACTAACAGGAAACAAACCTGGGCTCAAACTACAGCGAGCCATCTGAGACTTAATTTATTCTAAAAGCAACAGCGGACAGATTTAAAATAGACAATAACGGACGAATCAAGACTGAAAGCGGCTTTATTACGGAAGAATGTACTCTTCCCTATGTTACAGTAGTATGTAAGTTGTAAAGTACTTGACATTATGAGCATCTCTGGGGAGGAACACTGTCCCTTTTAGGGGCAACTTGTTTGATTTAAAAAAGGTATTACCTGAGCCTGTTTCACACGATGGGGAAAACGCGTGGGGTGCCCCTTGGGGCACCCCATGGGGTGCCACATGGTGCCACATGATGCCCCTCGGGGTGCCCCATGGGGTGTCACACGATGCCACATGGTGCCCCACGGGGCACCCCTTGGGGTGTCACATGGGGTGCCCCGCGTGGGGATTCTCCATGTTTTCCCCATCGTGTGAAACAGGCTTTAGTTTTAGTTGTCATTTAGAAGAAATGAAAATGGTGTTTTCATTACAACACCCCCTTAAAATATGTTGAAGTGATATTTCGGCCATAGCACACTCTATGCCGTAGGTTCTAAGCACTTTTTCCTATTTCGAGTGGCGAAAATTCAAATATTCTGAAAATCCAGTATTTTTATCGGGGGATAAAAAATAGCATTTTTGAGCAAACTATTGTGTCGGATTTATGTTTCACAGAATCCGTTACTTTATAAGGAGCGCAGCAAGACATTATTTTGCTGAAATTTCAACTGAGCTAAAACCACGGTTTAAGGGAGTAGTGTCGCGAAAGCAGTCAGTTTTGCGCAACTTTAAAACTTTTTCCGTGAAAGATAGTCGCAGTTCTTTATATATTCTCAAAATACGTTTTAAGGTAAATATTTTTGTCAAGTTGCAGCAAAATTGATGCAGCATACAGTTAGCAGTGAAGTCGCAAAGTCGGAAAAATTACGTTTTAAAAACCTATTCACATTCTATAATTTCGTCACAATTATAAAACATTTCGTTTATGTTCTTCACACAGACTAAAAGCACATATGCTCTAGTTTACGCACACAAAATTTAGTGCAAATTGCTCGAGTGGCTGCGGAGTAATACCTGTTTGAACTGTGAAACTGTGCGTAAACTGTGAAGTACTCACAGCAATAATGATAAATTGTAAAAAATTTAGACACTTCTTTTAAAATCAAAAGAAAAACGTACCTTCAGTTTTTTTTACTTATTTGTGGCAAACAATTGTGCGTCAAAACATTATATGTACTTCACAAGCTGGCCAATCTAATCTCTGGCTTGATTTTTTTAACTTTTATGTGACTATTGTATGATGTCTGGCTTACAAATGGTGATTGGTTCAAAATATTGGTAGATATTGGTAGTCTAGTGTCTGGCAGTAATTATTTGACACCGTACAGCATTTTACTAGTTTCTCTGTGCAAGTAAAATTTCAAAGCAAAAAGCTTTCTTTTTGCAACCTTTGAGCAAAACTGCTTTGGCGACACTACCACCTTAAAAAAATACGACATTTGAAAAAAATTTAAGACACGAAATTCGCAACGAATCAGGCGATATTTCGTAATGAAAATATATGCAAATCATATGGAACCATGGTTACCACATTTGTGAAATCCACCGTAAGTGTTTGGAATTGGCACAGGAACTATGACTCAGTCATTCCGTTGAAATTTCAAGCTGTCAAGATTGTAATACTGTACAGATGGTAATCTGCGTAACATATTTTTATGCAGTCATACTCTTCCCATTAGCGACAAAATCCACATCTCATTAGCACGTGGAGTCAAATTTCGTGAAGCCAAGAAGACGTTAGGATGCGAGAAAAACGTCATTTTTGAACTGGAAATAAGCTCTTAAAGTAATCCAATTTCTGGTCAAAATTAGTGCAACTTCTCATGGATAAAGTGCAAAAAACAAGGAACACCTACTCACTGACAAAACTTTTTCAAATGAGGCTGTTGTTCGGAAAAGTTGAAATTATTGTAACAGGCCTTTAAAAAGTTCATAAATTCTGAGCATACTATTTTTGCACACTTTTTGTTACCTCCAGTTAGAAATTTGGAATTTACTGAACCAATTTTTATAAATTCGGTACCAATAGACTTTTTTGACCTCAGAAATTCAAAAATACAAAATTTGAAAAATGTAAATGTATTGAAACTTCTCATAAATTTTGTGGAAATATGTTCTCAGAAAACTGCCTGCATCTCCGTTAACAAAAAACTAAGAAGACCTTCATTTCGAAAAAATTAATTTTTAAAATTTTAATTTTTTTCAAAATGCGTATTTTCTGACCGTATTAGTTGCAGGGAATTTTATTATTCATACATTATTATTATTACAAGTTTAGTGCGTTTAGTTTAGACTAGTTCGACCATGTCGTATTAATCTTAGTTAAGTCTATTTTATGTTCCATTTTTTGAAAAATAGCGAAACTTTTTAAATTTTTGCCTAAATTCAATTGTTCTGGGATTTGATTACCCAGGGGGGATCTGTACAACCAGCCCCTTTTATGAAAACTTTTCAGGGGCCATAACTTTTTACACGTTAGTGGTACAATAATAATTTAAACGTCAATTTAAACGGAAATTGTTAGAGCTTTCAAATGATGGGTCCTATGACCCTGTGACGTAACGTTTAACGTACGTCAAAATTTAGAACGTGAAATTTGGATTTATTTAGAATCATTTGGAAATTTGGATTTATTTATTTATTTGGATTTTCAGGAAATTGCGTCATCACGTGATATGTCATTTGAAAGGGCTAGAAACTGTCTTTCTAATGACATAATTTTCATCTTTCTACGATGCTCATAGCATAAGTTGTGGCCATTTTTGTGGTCAACCTCCAGAAATAACTACAAATGGCCTGTCGCAGAGGATTCTGCGGAGGAAAAAATAACTCCTTTTTACGCCCTTTTAAACTCAAATTCACAGCATAGCAGTGTAGTATGAAACATTAACGCTTATTTTATATATTTTAATGAAACAGATGCTAAGTACCACGTTTTCAGTAACAAAGTTTAAACGTTGTTCTTAGCAACAGACAAATAACTCCATTTTACAATAACAGACAATATAACTTTGGAACCAAGCGACTGCCCGAGATTCGAAAGATAAACGTCATAATGCCACACATGGTTCTAACTGATACTTCAACGTGGAGTTGAGAGTTTCATTATCATTATGAATAGGATAGTATAAGTATATTAATTACAAATAGGGTTGAATTTTTAGAAAACTCGATATTTGATATTTCTTTATATTTTCGACCGTTAAAAGATATATAATAGCATACATACATAGCAAGTGCATATAAATCTTCTTACACCCTTTTACCGTTATAAATACATATTGTATTATACTAAATATACATATATTAATACATCCTTATAAGATGAAGATTTTTAATAAATGATAGCATATAATCCGTATTGATGCTAAGTGCATCAATACAATTAACTGATTTTTATTCAAGTCTTAGAACAATTAAGCTAAAGTTTACCGTAAGCGTTTTACTGCAGACGACACTAGTTTGAAACAAAAAGCTTGAAGTATTTTTTATGTTTATTATTATACAAAATCCTATCAAAGACCTCTGTCAGTCTGTAAAGTAGCATATCAATTATAATTATATGCAAAAATTATTTAATAGCTTTCTAACTCTCAATAGCGACTGTGAATTTATCATATATGTTTTAGTGACACGTTCCATAATCGTGCGGAAACTGCTTTACTTGCTCAAGTTAAAATTTACGCTGGCAAACTAAGTTTGAACTAGAGTTCACAATGAAAAGGTTCAGGTTCAGGTTGAGAAATTTCGACGAGTTCTAGTTTAAACTAAGCACGAGCACTTTAACGCTAGCAGCACACTGAGAATACAAAATCAAAATTAAAGACCTGACGGGCTGTGGTCCAACTCGCCACAATGACAGCTGACCATATGTGGTGTTTTGATTTCAGACTTCACCCGGAACCTAAAGGCTTTAAACTTCAGGCCAATTTAGCTAAGGGCTTTACTAACTGGATTACATGAATTATACAGGTACATAAGCTTCATAACTCAATATTGAAAAAACTTTAATTCAAAAAATTTTGCGAACAAATGTTACGGTATCGTCGTTCTACACGTCAATCGTATAATATGTTGAATTGAGCTGAACTAGTTAATCTAATCTTGTTTAGTTAGAGAAGATGTGCTGAGATAACCAAAAAGTGTCCTTTCATACTTTTCCTTTATGTATTTACTCTGAATCATGTTAACATCTCTGGGCAAGAACACTGTCCCTCTTAAGCCTGTTTCACACGATGATGAAAACGCCTGGGGTGCCCTTGGCCACATGGTGCCACAAGACGCCCCATGGGTTGCCCCAAGAAGCATCATGTGGCATCGTGTGACACCCCATGGGGCACCCCACATGGGGAAAATCAGAATCACTCGCCGTGCGTTTTTATTTCATGTGGCACCTCATATGGCAGCCAATGAATGGGCACTGTCGATGATCACGTGACTATGCTAGTGCTTGAAGGACTATTTTACAGCTTAAACAAAATCATTTTAGTTAATTCTTTCACATTTGATTAGTGTATCACGGCTTTTAAGAGTACGTAGCTCATCAATTCTATTTAAGTAAGCTACAAAATTTAAATAATTTATTCTTACACATGGCACATATCACATATGTATAAATGCAATGTAAAACCTTCGTAAATACTTAGTATTTTGACCGTTTACGCACCTAAAAATTCAAATTCCCGCGCGTCCATGCCCCATCGTGTGAATACGTTTCTGCGGGGGAATCCCCACGTTTTCCCCGTCGTGTGAAACTGGCTTTAGGGGCTACTTTTTTTGTTTCCAAACGACGCATCTTGTAGACACAAAAATGCCATTACTGTGGCTGTACGTTTTCAAAGACGCTGCGAAATAAAACTTTTATATTTCCATCGTATATGTCAGTTTACTGAAGGTTTTTTAGCTTAAACGACACAACTTATCTTTCACAAGCGAAAGCCGTTATCTTAATGGTAACTCATTTGAGTTTTTAACCTTGTTTGTACCTAAAGCGCATTAATTTAAGTGTTTCGTAAAATTGTTTCTGCTACTAAAAAAGTCCGGCTTGACTTGAATTATACATATATGTAGATGTAGGCTCTAAAAATATAGGTAACTTCTGTGCACTTCTTTAATTGAGTGCAATTAAAAAATCGGAACGCCACATATTTCTTCAAAAACACAAATTTACAATTTGTTTGAGGTTGAACCATCATTAAGTCATTTTTAGTATCAAACTAATTAAGTATTAATAGTATCATAGTAAGGAGCGGGTACAATATGCATGTAATAGATCTCAAGCTTACAGATAACAAAGTACAGTTATTTTCATAATGGTATTTCATTGTCAATACACAATTAGTATAATATAAATAGGATTTCTACAATATCTTTAATTTTCACATAAATATTAACATTAAAAGTATTTTAAATAGCGACTTTTATCATTTCTACTAATTATTACAATAACGGTAGATATAATACATACTCGAGACACTCTTCTGCCTCCTTATTTGTAATAACACGGCATAGAAGAAGAAGAAGAAGAAGAAGAAGAAGAAGAGTTTTTATTCCTCAAAAATTCCATCAGCTTACAAACAGGTAAACATTACATAATTCTTAGAGCTGATGGTTCCGAAAGGTTAGTAAAAACGTTACCGACCATTATATTGATCGTAGCAACGTAAGTTAGTAGAAACAAGAAAAAAGCAAACGACATACATGAACAAAACTCAAAATAATTGTATGGATGTATATAAAAAGTAATCACTATCAATACGGTATGGTAACAATAACTACCTATAAGTTAATAATGAGTACTAACTGTTTAGTGTTATGTATATTATCACTCATCTACATCAGTAATTCTGCAGTATTTCTGGAGTGTTCTTCTGGAGTGTTTTCTGGAGTTCTTTTCTAGGTACAGTACAGCTCAAAATTAACATCATATGACTCCGGAGTCAGTCTCACTGACGTCACTTATTGGCGTCACTGGTCCAATTTACTTCCGGTAGTTTTGGTATCCATTAACTGACTCCGGAGTCAGAGTCAGTGACTGCGGAATCAGCATCACATTAGTCATCACTACTTTTTAAATGGCTTACATGTCAATGCAGATATACATACATGTGTAGGTATGCGTGTAGCATATTTTGTGTTAGTGATGAGTAAGGTGATGCTGATTCCGCAGTCACTGATTCTGACTCCGGAGTCAGTTAATAAAAATCAAAACTACCGGAAGAAAAATTGGACCTATGACGTCAATAGGTTGACTGCAGTCACTGACTGCTAGTTGAAGCCAGTGACGCTGACTCCGGAATCATATGATGTTAATTTTGAGCTGTACTGTATAATGTATTAATCATTGTCACACATCCTTTAAAACAACCCCTCAAGCAACATCAACTTTAAAGTAGCACCATGACTTTTTGTAGATGGTCACATATTTGGATAGTCTTAAAGTGGGTCATATTTCAATACGCTATGTGCCTTATTTTCATGTATCACCAACTAAGCCATCTCTCAAGGGATTTTGGCAAAGTTTAACCTAAAGACCTCGTGTCAAATACATGCTCAAACGAACCCACAAACTGTCAACAACAACAACATTATGATTCCCTGCAGCAAGCACTGTTGTTTGTCAAATATGACACCCATCCTCCAAAATGAAGATATTTTCCTGCTTCTAACGAGCAAAATAGCCAAGTCAAAGTTTACCGTACCAATATATGCAAAGTGAATACTGTTACAAAGCCATGAAAAACGTGGGAATGACAGCCGAAATTGGTATCTGCCAAGTAAATTCACAACATTATACCTGTATAGGGATTTTTATACTTTATACAGTCTACAGTCTACAAAGAGTCTACATTTACAAAACGTTCCAAATAGCGTGATCTTGCCATACGTATTTGACGCGGTCTTTATAGTGACCTTCAACTTTTGTTTTTTAGAACTCGAACTCGAAAAAAACTGAAAGAGCAAAAATGACAAATACTCCACCGGATATTCACAAATGATGACGCTAAAACATACTGGCAATAAGCTCACGGCAGTGTCGCTTTAATAACGGATATATTATGGCAAAGTTCCCCAGTGTATAAAATGGGAAAATAGAGGCGAAAAATTGTCCACACAATTTTTGCATGTTTTTGTAAAGTTAACCTCTTGCATCAATCATACTCGTCAACTGATATAATTAGAATTGCATTGCGACCATTCATGCGAAAGTTTATTTTTTACATATTCCTTTAGCTGACTGCTTTTTATCTCACAAAGTGGAGTCTATTACAGTTGCTAACAGAGTTAAATACTTATAACTAAGTTTTTTGTTTTGAAACGTTATTTTTTCCTGCTTGTGGAGTCAGGGCACTACTTTGCATATAATGTTGTTATGTACTTAAACAATGGCGATAAAATAGCCATCGATAAAGTTACGAAAATAATTTGTCGACTTCTTTGTTTTACTTGTCCATTTTTACTGACTATTCAGCTTAAAAATTTATTTATAAAATTACGCAGTTCGTATCCTTTACGTGTCTGGCATACCTCAGGGTCCTTGTATATACTATATTCAGAATCTGAGATCAATGCGTTAATCTGGGTAGGACAAATTTGTAGTGTAAATTAACACTAGAAGGGCAGATACCTCGATGTCTAAACGACGTCCAAATCTCAACTTGGAAAACTCTCAGCTCAGGAGCTGCCGCAAAACACAATGTTCCGGGCAGAATCAATCCGACCTGCAATCAGATTTGCAGTAGAACGCACTAGTACCTGGGCCAACCGGGCTATCGAAACTGCTGTTTTGCATATGGTAGATCATTCGAAATAAAAGACACTGTGTACTTCATTGATTACTTGAACAATTAACTCAATTTTTAATTGATAGTATATTTATGTCAATATTTTTTTCCTGTTGTGCCACAGCACAACAGGTCTTTAATTTTGATTTTGTAAGATTACACTGGCTCGCTTGATTTTTGAATGTCAGTGCGTGTGTTTAGTTCACTCTTTGGAGTAAATGCGCGTCTGCAGCAAACTTTTGCAGCAGTATTGACCAGCACTGTATATTTGTGTGCGTTTGTTTACCTCACGTCTCAGCGTAATAAAACTGCTGTCACATAACGGAATCTGCGTTGTGATATCGAGTCCTAACGCCAATAGCAATGGCCAATGAGCATTCAAGTACATATGTAACATTTACTGGCGGTATTTGGCTGCACAAAGCAAAACATACGTATGTATGTTTTGCTGTTTTGCTGCTGCGATTGGATTGTCTATCGTAAAACTAGCGTCGACTATATTATTTACACTTTATCAAAATGGGTTGGTGAATTATCATATCACCCGGCATATCTGTGCAAAGGCCTATTCACACGAGGGCGCATTTGCTCCATGGCGCACGCCATGGCGCATGAGCGGGCGCACACGCACACTTGTATAGTGCATTGTGTGAAATGATACAGCAGGCAGTGTGAAAATTGAGTTTCCCCCCCTCATGCGCCCGCTCATGCGCCCTCTCATGCGCCCGCTCATGCGCCCTCGTGTGAATAGGCCTTAATACTTAATATGTCAACTTGCTGCTTTTCTCTGTTGTTTGTCAATTTTCTGTTGTCAATTTTAAAGGTTTGCTTCATTAAACAGAATATATATAATTTAATGCTAGAAAAGTTTTAGCTGCACAACAGGTTTTGACTGACCTGTGGTCAGTTTACTTGAAAAGTTATGCTTCATATTTACTGATGATTTTGCCGCAGATTGGGCTTGTTGCAAGTCTCAGTTTTATCTTGATCCAAAACCAAAAGTCAGGATTCTGTTTGTTGTAGTTTGTAATTTGTCGATCCGAATTAAAGCTTACCTATGTACATTAGTTCATGTTAACATGAGACAAGATAACGTTTTTGTCTTTTTAATTTTTTTAACTAAAAATTTAATCAATTTTTGCCTTGAAACGTATTTATATATATTTATAAACTTATTTATGTATATGTTAATACCTTATAATTTTACTTTTTTATCCAAAATTATACGTTTAATAATTCCTGTGGACTTTTGACACTCAGGCGTCCAAACGTTACTCCCTGAGCAAAAGAGCTTGTGTGATAATTTTACCGGCTGAACGGACCTACGGCTTCTCGTACAAATTTCCTTTGACAGCATACCTCGTTTTTTTAAAAACCACTTCAACATGTTACATATATTTATTATTATGTTGTATATTATATTAATTGTGTCTTTTTTATTTTTTCGATATATATCCTATATACAGTGGAAAACAATCGCTTTATAAAGGTCAATCAACAAGCACAAAGCAAAGGTACTACGTAAATACGTAGGATGTAGCTGACATTTTATCCCTGACATATTGTGTTTGGTTAATGCGTAATCTTATTAATACTAAAGATAGAGTCTTTTTTCAGATTTTGTCATTTTGATTAGATCTCATTATCCAAAATGAGCTCACGGAGAAACGAACAGACTCTAATCTGTTTTTTTTTCAAAAATGCTTTTACCATTTTTTTTATTTCAAGTCGACTTCGTATTCAGTGGTTGAATGACTGAAATTGTTGGTTGAGGTAGCACTGTGAAAACTGTTCACTAAAGTTGGTGTAAGTTTGCAAACTCATAGTGGTCGTTTGTAAATCCAACTAATCTTATCTAATAGGGGTAGCGTTCTGCAAACTCTTACAAATTACCATCTAGCACTTATGGCTCTCTCAGATCTTACACAGCTTCTCGTGGATTGGCTGACGCTTTTAAGTAACCGTTATTATTGTTTCTTAATCATCAGTGTGCTTTGCAGTGTACAGTTTAACACAGAGGAGTTCCAAAATTTCTATAAAATTTCCTATTAAACATGAGCATTTTTTACAAATTTATAAAATTTTCACGGAAATGTTGGCCAAAGTTTTCAAAAATCGCAGATTTTTATGCCAAAATAAGGTATTTTGGCCGTTATTCAACAAATGTAATTTTTCTCTGACGCTCTTAACCTGCTCCTTCCCACAGTGGATTCAAAATTACAGTTGACACTATGTCACACTAGTGAAACCTGTCGGCCTGATGTTTACATACACTGATGCTCATGATGTTTCATGTGCTTCATGAGCATACTCTAAGTATCCGAGTGAAGCGAGCCGGTGTGGCTAGGCGTCACAGTTCCTCTATACTGGCCCAAAGCCGTTTTTGGGATGCAAGCTCAGTCTGTGGTGACGGATCATAACCCAGCCACAGCTTGGACTTGATGCAATTTAAAAAAATTCAGGAAGGAAAGAGTTAAAAAACACGGTCATTTTTGTCTGACTTGGTACAGAGACAGTCAAAATGTCGATACAGGATCTCCCACAGCTTAGACCCTCGTGTTAACGTATGATTGCATCAACTGCGCTACTTACATAGCTGCCGAAAAAAAGGCAGTCACAATATTTCCTGGCATATACTTTTGCCCAGACATATGTGCCACTTTATTCGAAGCTTTCTGCTTCTGTCTAAATTAGGTTATGTTCAGCCAACTTTTTTTACTCCATTTCTACGACTGCATTTATCGCACTTTCGTTTTCCCGAACTAAGCGTTTTTTAGTCTAAATTAAAATAAAAAATTCCAGACTGTTTCATCGAACAAAAATAATAGACTAACCGAAAAACAAGGTTTTTTAATAATAACTCGAAACCTCGTAATAACAACATAATCCATGGGTATTATATTCACTTCAGGCATTGCCCGTAGAAGGTCAAATGTTAATTAATAACTTGCACTTACTACCTAAATCAGTTAGGAACGCTTCTACTTTATACGCAATCTGTGACCTACAATCTGCCATTAGAAAATTCTGAAAAGCGGTTCCCACACAGAAAATACAGGCTTAATGCGTTCAAGGGCATAATAGGCTACGCATCAATACGTCTAAAAGTAGGACTTCCTGGTTTGATATTGTATGCAGGTGAAGTTTACATTTTAGAAATAGCTATTGAATGGACAAGGTAAAATTGTAAACTTTTGTTATCTAAGGGCCTATTCCTTTACCGGATTAAACAGACTGGACTTATTTTAGTCCGAGGTTTTGGAATGACAAGTCAGACTAAACGGACTAAACGGTTTAAAATAAGTCAGTGGCTTCATTTTAGTCCGAACCCATTCCTAAACTACCACCGGATTAAACTTTTTAGTCCGATCCCATTCCTAAACTACCACCGAATTAAACTCTCAGCTGGACTAAAATGAGTCCTATTAAAAAATTTCCGTTCCTAAACCGGATTAAAATAACTCCCTTTAGTCCAATCGATGTATTTTACATGGAGTTTTTGTCCGCGTTCAGTTAAATTATTAAGCGCAGATTAAACGGATTAAACAATTAAACGAATAATTATTTTAATTATCTATTTAAAAACGTAGGTATTCCAAAAAATCTTCGTCAAAATTGTTCTTTGGTCAATTTTTTACAAATTCTTGTCAAATTTTTTTTTCAAAAAAGGGTTTTTAAAAGGTTTTGGATATGTTATTTTAATCAAATAATTTCAAAAATTTGTTTAATTAATTTATTCAAATCGGATTCTAAATCCAACCAGGCGTGGTCAAGGCGAACGCATTCACCACTCGGCTACGCAGCCCTGGACGATAAGGTGCTAAATAGTCTTTATATATAATGGATAGTTAAAAATTAATATATTATCATTTGCAGCTAATTTTTTGCATTATGTGCCGCTGCAAATAAATTTTTTATATTGCGAAAACGCTAAATTTAAACAGCGAGTTAATGGTCAACTTTAAGTGCTCAGCGAATCAGAGTACAGTTTGTAGGCGGAGACAAAACTGCTTTGCTGGTGCGAAAAAACATTATAGTTGCACCAGAAATCCAAATTTATCAGTGTCGGGAAGTTTAAGTTTAGGAATGACACCGGACTAAATTAAGTCCGACTAAATTTAGTCTGATTATAAATTTGGTCCATTCCAAAACTACCGGATTAAACAGTTTAGCGCGAAAAATTAAGTCCAGCTTGATCAGACTAAACAGACTTAAAAATCAGCGCGCTAGCTGTTAAGTCCGTTTAATCCGGAGATTTTGGAATGGCTTTCTTCAACATTATTTGTTAACCGTTTAGTCAGATTATAATTAACCCTTTAATCCGGTAAAGGAATAGGCCCTCAGATTTTAAATTTTTAAGTTAGTTAAAAAACTTTTGAGTAAAATAAACTTACAATGTTTATATAGTTCCTGTAAGTTTTTTATGCCAACAAGCAGCAGATTCATGCAATTTTTTTATTTTTTCTCACGATAAGTTTGACCTTAAAAAAGAAAAATACGTGGAAAAATTACCACAAAGTACACAAAATGTCAAAAAATTATCAGGTGAACCTTCAAGACTTCGGAAACTAAACAAAAAAGTCAATCCGTATTGTTGTGAAAAACGACGTGTTTTCAACCGCACACCTTTTCCTCAAGTAATTTCTCTGAGTTTATCAGCTCACAGTTTATCATGAGTACTAGCCTAGAACTTATTTCCATTTTTCAGTTTTCTATCAATTTTACTGACGTTTCAGTGTGAAACATCACTTTGTCATATGTGTCAGTTTTGTAAAACAGTATAAAAATTCCGGTTTAATTTCAACGTTGGACGGCTCGATATTCGCTTGTCTCATTATTCGTCTGTAATTTTTGTAAGCAGACGCTCGAGCAAGTAGTTTGTTTTTTGACAATGAGCGTGGTCGACATAATTAGAAAAAAACAGGCCACAGTATTTGCACACGGAGGTGTGAATAATCTTTGTATTTTCAAGCTTAAAGCTAACCAGCTTATTAGTAAATTAGTTATATTTGTAAAAAAACTAGCAAATTATTATGCGCTTTGTTGACAGTAACTATGCTGGATGCCTTGTTAAATTATTCATGCTCGGTTATGACCAATTTACCAGACCAAACTTGCACCAAACTCACTCCAAACCAAACCGATTGCGTAAATACTCACTAACATTACTTCAAACTCATGTCAAACAATAACAAATTTTGTCGGGCTTATGAGAAACCAACCAATCAAAACACACCATTTCGAAATAAACTCCGCCTTCATAAAAGTTACCGATAAATTTGTTTGTTGCATTATTGTTGTATGTATTTTTCCAGTTTGTATATTCTTTGACAATTTGAAAGAACATTCCGAAAAGTTTGTTTCATTGAAAATTGTTCCAAATTTCTAAAGTCAAGAAAAGTTGTCGTTATATATGCATATCGAATAAAAGTTAAGTGAATTCACAACAACTTCACTGGTTGCCACAAAACGTTCATTCCTTTAAGCAGGTTATTTTCATAGCATTACCTTAAAGGGGTTGTATTTCACTTAAATCAAATCCTGCTTTTAGCATTTAGTCCATTAGGTTATTTTGTGTCCGTGAATTAATTATATTTCTTAAGAATTAAAAAACGAGCTGCTATGTTAACTAACGAGCTGCTATAATAGTTAACTAACCTACAAAAGTGCATTAAAACTTCAAACACAGGACGCTTCATTTTGCAGTTCATGATTTTGAATAGTTCAATGCCTTTGAATAGGTATTAACAAAACTATGTTTTAGATATTTTTCGAGTTTACAGTTAGGCTTAAAAGCATTTGGCTATTTCCGGCTATTTTTAATTAAAACCGTGTAATTGTAACACTTTACAACAAATCTATTAGAGACGTTCGTGAGGTTTATCCGTAGCACCTAGCTGTGAATACTTTATGGCACTTTTATCACCCGATTAAATCAACCAGACAAACTTTAAACCGAGGCTTAGGAACGGCATATCGGATTAAGCGGTCTAAACAAACAAAGTTTGCTAAAGATGAAGCAATACTTTGATTTGGTCAGTAAATGCTGCTATTAATTTTTTTAAAGATAGACTTTACGATTTATGCTCCCATGATTTTGGAATTAAAAAGGGGTAGGTTGGATATAAGTATTCAACATAGGGTGCCTAGAGAGAATCACACATGCACCTTATGTCAGTTAACCCAAGTAGAGAACGAAACATACTTTTTGAAATTGTGCTCGTTTGAAAAACAAGCTCCCTGCATGCTAATGAAATAACTTCTTCTTTTAATGAAACAACTTTGAAACTACTTTTTTGAGACTTTTGAGACTTTGAGACATCAACCGATGCAAAAGTTTTTAATGAATTAATTGGTTTTGTATTTAGGGTAGTTGAAAAACGTACAAGAAAAATGAAATAGTAACTGTGAGCATGAATGGTAAATTTTAATTTACATTGGACCTCATTGCTGTTCGCAGGTTACATAGTATATTTTCTTAGCCAATCTGCTTTCTAGTTTCTTTGTTTTGATTTGTTCGGTTTTGTTAATACAGTTATTTTCAGTTTATTAATTAGTTTCTTCAGTTGTTTTCGTGTTTTTGTTTTTATTGTTCTTTTGTAGCTGTAAAAATTTAACAGCTTGCTCAACAAAACTGCGGAAAACTGTGACTGGAGAATCATAAAAAAGCAAGCGGAAACATTTATTTTTTTAATAAAATTAACTGGACCCCCTTACAAATAGTCTTGCCCAACCCGCCAAACATAATTTAAAAACATTAAAAAACATTATATACACAATGTCACTGACGTAGGAGACACGTGAAAAAGGTTATTCGGTTAGTTGCGTGCTAATTAGAACTTACCTCCTTTTTAATGCTAAGTTATCACATTCAGCAGTATTAAAATCATGACATTGGGCTGTGTGAATCATTAGCTAAGATAACGTCAGACCGTGCTGAAATAACTAGAATCAGTGATTTTATACAATAATGTATAACTGTAATAACTAATACATATATATATATGATTAACATTATATATATTAACATTGATGAGCAAAAAGATTAAACAAGGTTTCCAGTATTGAATGGTTGGGCAGTAAAAATGTCTCTATGTTTATTCTAATTTCGAAAGGCCCATGTCGTTAACCTAAATTCGCTGGTCATTATGTTTTTTTGTCGAATTTTTTAAATTTTCTTTTTTCAATTTTAGTTAAACGCGAATGTGTAGGTCAAGGTTTGCCCAATGGTTTTTAATTAATCGAGATGAAAATTCTATTTTTCAGTGATGACAAACTGTGATCACCAAGTTCTATGTTTTCTTACAGTCTGGTTGTCTGTTGCATCTTAATTATTACCTACATTGTCACGTTGATAGTATCTGATGCAAGTATTCCCGGTCTGATCTGTTTACACTGACACTACGGTGCCCGAGGTAATAATAGCGTAGGAACAGTTTGCCAAATATGTAGAGTAATTCCACTACTATCAACCAGCTAAGCCACTAATTAATTAAATTGCAAATCTTCGGTACTCTTGTGAGCATCTTTAAATAGGGACTACGTTGTAGTATATATTGGCATTTGTATGGCACCCGGATTTCACTTCTGGCGCCTCCTTTTCTTCATTAAAATTTCGAAAAGTGGGAAATCCTTTCGTTTCAACAATTTTGTGACTGTGATATGATTTTAAAGATATCCTATCTGATTCCACTGTAGCAAACAATTGGGCATCAACATTTTTTGTGTACTTCATAATCTTGCCCAGCTGATATTTTGCTTGTTTTGCTCATCACTGGGCCTTATCCAAAATTGGATTTAACGGATTAGATTTAAATTAATTTTGCTAATAACACACCACAAAATTAATATAGCCGGCTGAAATTTTGTCCTACATGGCTTACATACATTATCTCGGTGTGTGCCAAGTTTTAGCAACTTACGTTTAACTGACGCTGCGTTATTGACGAAATAAAGTTAAATCTAATCCGATAAATCCAATTTTGGATAAGACCCACTGATATCCCTACTGTGTAACGTTTGGCTTACAAATGGCGCTTAAGCTAAACCATTTGCAGTCATGCGTCCAAGGTTCTTATTAGTAGGGATTGCCTGTATTGTATTGATATTACGGCCCGGCCCGAAAAATTTGCTAGCGGCAGAACTCAAGTTAGCAACGGTATTCTGATTTTTTTTCACTCCTATCTATTCTACTAGCTTGTGCAATGCGAGTCGGTGTGCAATTTTTGTGATTCTCAATCTAAATCTCACCACTCAGAAAGTTTGTGGCCAATTTTTTTCACTATTTGTTTGCATGTATCCATTTTGCTTTTTTTGTTTATATTGTTCAACCTTTTGCTCCTTTGTGTAGCAGCTCTTTTAGGCCACACACCTAATTAAGGCCTATTCACACGAGGGAGCTTGAGCGGGCGCATACGCTCACTTGCCTACTGCATTGTGTAAAATAATGCAGCAGGCAGTGTGAAAATAGAATGCCCCCCGCTCATGCGGCCGCTCGTGTGCCCGCTCATACGCCCGCTCATGCATGCTCCATGTCGTACGCCATGAAGCAAAATGCGCCCTCGTGCGAATAGGCCTTTAGTCGTTATCTACTGAGCACTGCGCTGTGTAATGTTTACAAAAACTAAAATCCATTATTTGTAAGAGAACCAAAATTTGTTTTTAACTATTATATAACTAATAATCGATAGAATTTAGTAACCGTATTTATCAAAACTTACACTAGAACCTCCGGCAAAGAAAATTATATCCACTTTGTTAGTGTTTTTAAGTCCACTAAGCCTCATATGGAAAATTTTGCGCTTAATTGCAGACAGTATTGTTTTCTGAGAAATGAATCACCTATCTGCTTCGACACAACCTATTTAGCTCTATAGAATTAGCTACCTACAGACAATTGAGTAAGGCTAAGTGAACTATTTAGATTTCGAACTTATTTTGTTTCCAACAAATTTAAACTTCGACATAATGTCCTGCAAAAGCAGTCGAAATCTTATAATTGCAGCCAGTAAAGGTGGGTGTGACTGAAAGCCTCTACTGACGCATAAAAACGCATGTTTTAGACGTATCAATTAGAGCCGCCGAGTTCAGAACTGTAACTGAAATCATATGCATAGGTTTAAGCAGTTTTCTGCCTTGCTTTCTACAGTATCTTCTGTTCAAGACACTGTTCTGGACACAACGGTCGTTAATTATGTACAAACTGTGTTTAACTTTCGACTCGGTCTAAAACGTTTTTTTTTTCGAATGCAAGAATATGCAAGTATTCACTGTAGATTGTACGTGTACCTAACATGCATTGTTTAATCTAAAATCAGTCAAAACCATCGCTCTTTTAATGAAATTTAAATGGATAATTTTTCTTTTAATGCAACGCTTTAAACAGAGGCAAACGTTAAACACATTTCTTTAGTTCACTCGGGATGGCACTATTTGTGTAGTGCCCGCTAATAAGCACACTGGTTGTACTGCAATGCTAAAATCCTATGGGCAGGTCAAAGCAGTAACAATGTTGATCTTGCTTGGTGGATATTACAGTCAAAACTAGGAAGTTCAGAAACTTTTGACCATCGTATATGTTTAACTTTGTCATGAGAAGATATTAAATGAGAGTGTCTCACTTTTTCTTCTACAATCCTTAGATACATCACCACCTGTCTAGAACTAAACATAATATTTCCTTTGGGACTTTAGACAGTGGCTATGTATTTCTAACTTATCCCTTTGTAGTATTTATCCCTTGGTCTATTCTAATAAGTGATAAAAAGCTATTCTTATACAAACATATATGCACTACGGATGAATATACTATCTAAAATAACGCTTGAAAATCGACCTACCCAAATTAACGTAGGAATTTGACATTCCGAACATTGTATATATGCGTCCCCTGAGGAACTAAAAGAAGGACAATAAATTTGGCTGCAGCCTCTTATTTTTTGGTTCTGTTATTAACTCATTTCAATATCTGGAATTTATCTTATAATCTAATATCTAAGATCTACTTTATCAACGTGTGTGACATAATTCATAACTTGTCCACATATCTAATTAATTACAGAAAATGTGCTGTTGTTATTTTGTTTTCTCGTCACGTTTTGTCATAATGCAATGGGTGAAAAACAGTGCGTTCATTATTGTAGAGAGAGTGCATAACGGCACAAATGATACTGTTCTTATGGGCAAGTGGTAAATGCGTTGTACATTAGCGGCCAAAAAACTTACATTAAAGTTCAGCATTATTCACAAAAAACCATAATTCTAGTTGACTAAGAGTTATTGTAAATATAAGCCTCAGTCAGAAGCTACTCACACAGTTTTGCATCGTCGCTTTCCGGCCACCGTTCGTCACTTTTTTGCAAAAGATAAAGCTCGTCGTACGCCGACGAAGAGGGACCTTTCCTTTGCGCAGTACTGTACATAAATTATGTGATATTTCATTTTCAGAAACGAGTAATATAACCAAATGTACCGGATTTTTTGCCACCATTTTGCCGCGTATTATAGTTGACCTGCATTCACTAACGATTGATAGCGGAACCCAAAATGGACTCCAATTTCACTGGTTCTGTCTATACCAAATATCTGATTTACACCCATGGAATTCCTGTGCTATTCTCTCTAACTATTGTTGCAATTTTTAGCAACTTCTACATTCTGCTGAGCGCACGTTGGATCAGACGCCGCATTTCGGCAAATTTGCGAATCACTTTCAGTCTAGCGGGTATGGATACGTGGACCTCTTTGCTAATGGCCACTGGGCTACTATTGAACAGCTATCTTCCGTACCACGGTTACCTGTTACAAAACTGGAACTGCGCTCGAGTGATCAATGAAATTTTTCGCCTGGGTGGAATTACCTCGTCTGTAGCTCACCTACTAGTTTTGGCGATGAACCATTGGATAGGAATTATTTTTCCGCTAAAGCACAGGTAAAAATGCGGAAAAAATTTGCATGAAATGTTTTTAAAAGATAGTTTTTTTGTATAAATTATTTCTGCTAATCTACAACATATATATTTAAATTAGACATTTAGACATTAAACAGGAAAACGTGAGGTCAAAAATACAAGTTGTTCGTTTTAGTTTTGTCAGTTTATGCCTTTCAAAACACTGAGACTATTCAAACAGATGGTAGTAAAGGGGAGGGCTTTTAAGCTGAGATCATTTTTTTGTAAAAAAAGATTTTTTCTCATTTTTTCTCATTTTTCTTTTTTGATCGTTTGTTTATATGAAACTAACATATGTATGTTTGTGAATACCGACCACTTGTGTGACCATTTCAGATCACTTGTGACCACCAGAAGAATTGTGTTGGTGATCGCCGCTGTCTGGCTAGCACCCCCCGCATCCTTAATCTTGTACATCACTTGTTCAAACTACAAGCCGGAGCACTATTCCCTTCACTTTCAAAAGGTCCAGTGCTGGACCCCGGTCCTTTTATCGCCAGAATTTCGACAAACTATGGGAATGCTCAATCTGTTGCCGTTATTTCTCATGCTGCTGATTTATTTGCACATTTTATTTGTGGTTTTATCAAAAAACTTGATGCGAACTGAGTCTCCCAGTCAGACGCTGGCAATGAAACGCAAACTAAGCGCGATTTGGACTACCCTACTGATTGTAGGGACGTTTCTGATTGGCTGGTTACCCTCGCTATTGTTTTTTTGCCTTGTCTGTTACGGCTGCCTGATACCGTTCAAAAGTTTAAGTCAGCAATTACTTCTGGTCACAGGTTTTGTGGTCAATTTATTGATTATCCTGAAACTGATGATCAATGCTTTCATTTACGGCTGTCGAATTCTGGAAATCAAATGCGCTCTCTGGGTGATGCACAAAACCTGTTACGGTCTGCGACAAGCATCCACTGGTTGGCAACAGCGGGTTCCGAAAAAATTCGAGGCCGTACTGTACAATACCGTACCTCTATCACTGTAAGTTTGTTCTATTATTACGGTATTATTATGGTAGAAAATAATTTAGCTGATTAAACTGTAGGATTTTTGAAAATTTTATCTCTATATTTCCACTTGTTTTTGTTATTTTCGTAAATAGTAAGAATTAATGCCCTTCACTGCTAAAGGATGACTCTATTTACGGTTTGCCATTTGTAATTTTTGGTTAGAAAAAACTCGAATCTTAAAAACAAGAATTTAAACCATTCAGAAAACAGTATTACTAGCTAATGACAATATGTATTGTATTGTGTTCTATTGATATGTATTTCTCATAAGTACAATATACGTTTAACAATACACTTGCCTCAGCTTGTAGTCGTTTTAACACAGAAATCAAAACCGGTTCAGTTTATGTTTCAGGATTCGTGTTAAAAGCGATATCGGGCCTTCGTCACCCAAAGCCTATGGACGATCCTTGTCGATGCCCTTTGGTGGCTGGAGAGTTCGAAATCTAGAGCCAAATCAGGGACTACGCGACAGAGCTGAAAGCGCCAATCCCCCCAGAAACTCAAAGTGCTCTTGTCCTACTTCAAGTCCCCCCAGCACTTATAGCAACGCCTCACGCGAACTCACTTATTGTCGATTTCAAGACGAGCCACCACCAAATGCTGTCCTTGTTTAAGGGAGTAGTGTCACGAAAGCAGTCGATTTTGCATGTCTGTAAAACTTGTTCAGTGAAATGCTAGGAATTGTTCTTGCTATGTACGTGTAGCCGTGCTGTTGCTCAGAAATCAAGTTCTGAGCCTCAGTTTGTGTATAGTGGACTTGCTGATACGACTGTTAGTATGAATCTGATTAAATAGCTTTGATCAAGAGTACTTAGTAACAAGAGTATATATGACACTATACACGATTGTGGCCTTACGCAACTGACATGCATAGACTATTATCTCCTATTGGCAGATTCGTGGGGGTATCACCCTCATAGCTGATGTTTATCTGTTCTCGTTTCGTGCAGGGGGACACCCGCCACAGTTGTGGTCTTTCCGGGAAACATTAGTTGCAGTATGCGGCCGGCGGCCAAGCTGGGGTCCAGAAGAGTGACATACTCTTGTGATTGTGGAGTGTGGACTCTCGCTTTAAGTGTAATAATCGATTGACTATTTTTGTTCAGCGTTCATTTTGTTCATTTTGTTCAAAATTTATTTGAAATATATGAATTTAGGAGTAATATTATCGGCGTTTGACGTTGACGTTTCACGTTTGTATGGCTTTATGCTTCAAAATTTATTCTATTGCACTTTTTACATGAATATTTCATATTCCCCTTCATATTAATTGGCAACTGCATCTTATTGTATTATACATAAGTTTACCCACGTAAAGTGTTTTGAGAGCATGATATTATTTTTTGATACTTTTTGTTTGTTGTTATTATATATATGTAGTGCAACCCCAGCACTTTAAAACTTTACGTGTTTGTTTATTTGTTGCATTCGCTTCTGCATTAAATGCTGTGTTTTTGTAATCCTGAAAATTAAACTTTCAGCCTTAACTGTTTTGTAAGTGTGTGAAATGTATGAAATGAACAAAAATTCTCTCTCGAATGTTTCGTTAACAAGTTTTTTATATTTTGTTCACGCTAGTGAACTGTTATGAAAACAAAAAAATTTCTACTAACAAACCTAAAAGTATACACGCGCAGGATTATGCAACCTTTTAGAAAGTACAATAATACATCTATATTTCATATCAGTATGGTAAATGTATTTCAATCAATTTTTTGCCATGAATATGAAATAAAATTCGTATTACCTCGAATAAAGCCCAATTATGCATTAAGACTCTGGGAAGAAATTGATTAAAAGCCGAAGAGTTATATTGTTAGTGTATTGTTAGAGTTAGTTGTATAACATCCTCGAATAAAAACCACAATCATTAAATACACATACAATCATTGTCCGACAGCTTGTAACAAAGTTCGGTGCGAAAACAAAGTAAAAATGCGACGTATATGAATATGCACGAGCATGAAACTAGTCTAAAGGCCTATTCACACGAGGGCGCATTAGCGGGCGCATTGCATGGCGTATGCCATGGCGTACGCCATGGCGCATGAGCGGGCGCGTGAGAGGGCGCAGCAGAGGGCGCATTCTATTTTCACACTGCCTGCTGCCAATGATAGAGTTTCATTACATTACATTTACATTACAGTACCTTCAGGTGTAATTGTAATATACAACTGTAAATGTTGTAATATTACAACAAAATTGCATATTACTATTTTAAAACACAAAAAGAATCAAGAAACAAAACAGCAAAAAAGATTTCTAGAAACAATACAGCAAAAAAGATTATATACATTACAATACCTTTAGGTGTAATTGGAATATACAACTGTAAATGTAATATTACTATATTACATTTACAACGAATATTACTATTGTAAAACACAGCAAAAAAATCCAAGAAGCAAAACAGCAAAAACGATTTATAGAGACAATACAGAAAAAAATTTATTTATCATCATTGTTTCAAGTGTTCAAATCGATAGTGTTCTTTCAGTCTCATTATCTGTAAATCAAGACTGCGACTTTTCACCAAACTCCGGTTTAGCTGTTTCGTAAAAACAATGTAAAATAAAGCAATAATTTCTTTCATAGAAAATTAGCTAAATGAAATCTAAACCTACCTAATTGAACGCTGCTTTTATAGATAGGAAAATACGACACAAAACGAATGAAAGTGCAAAGCAGCTGTATTTGAATGAAGTTTTCCATGTCTGAGTATTTATATATTCGTTGTTTGTTTTTAGGATTTAAGATTGACTGACATAGATACATTGATACATCTCATCAGTTTTTAAGTTGAAATTAATTCACATCGAAACGGTTCCCCCCACGTGGGAAAAACATACAGGTAGTTTGGGGGCTACAAAACACACACAAATCATAGGCTGACTTGCCTTACAATTAACATATTTTTGTTATTGGAGCAAAAACCGATAACAAATGTTCCTTCTCCAGAAGGGACAATAAGTATATTTAATATTTTTTTACTTTAGTGAATTTTAATGTAACGTGCATTGTGCAAGCCAATGAACATTTTTCCAAGAATCTGATTGGCCAAGAAGTGCGCGTAGTATTGGCAGTGGGGGGGGGGGGGGGGGGGGGGGGGGGGGGGCTGGGCGGCTGCGGGGGGGGGGGTGTCGGGTCCGGGCCGGGCGCGGCGGGGCGGGGCGAGAAGGCGAGGGTCGGGAAATTTATTATTTTGTGTGGCCGTTCCCCCTGCGCGCGAGGAGGGAGAGAGAATAAAAAACAAAACAAAAAACAAAAAAAAAAAAAAAAAAAAAAAAAGAAAATTTTGTGTTTTAGAGTTTTAAACAAAAAAAAGAAGGGTTGGGGCGGGGGGGCGGGGCGGGGGGGGGGGGGTCTCTCTCTCGGGTCGGGTCGGGTCGGGTCGAAAAACTTCGACCCGTTGCGAACATTGGCAGAGTCAGTTTTTCCCTGGTGGTTTGACTTATTTGTGTTTAGTTACACCGCTGCCGCAGTTTTGCTATGACTGCTGACTGGATACCAAAAGAAACACTTAATCTCATGCGTGCGCTACCAAATTAATTCAAATGGACCTCGTGTGGTGATTGGTGAAGGTTTGATAATGACCTTAATCTAAAACAAGCTAAGTTTTCGGCAAAAGTGTTCAGTAAGTATCAAGCATTCACTTTTGAGTACATTGGCCAGAGGCCATCGTAAACCTGTTGGGCCAGTGAAGTTGCTCTTTCTGAATTTATTTACATATTTCTGAATTTATTTATTTTACATATTTTCCATAATTAAGTCTCCTTTTGCAGCCATTACAGTGCAAAATCTCATTTAAAAGCTTTCCGCAATTGGAACTTTTAGAATGAAGAAATTACATATATTATGAAAATTTAACTTGTTCTATTGTTGTGTCCGTTTGGAAGCAAATCCAGATGGCAGATACTGTATTACAGGTACTATATTATCGATTTTAAATCGAAATGTGATGTTACTTTGCAAAGAAGCATTTGGGTAGCTGGGAGCTGTATAGTCGAGCGGTTAGTTTATTAGGTTGGTGACCGTGAGCCGACCTCGTCGATTCCCAGCAGCTCACTTTTTCTCAGACTTAGTTTTTCCAATGCGCTTCTCAAGAACAATGAAAGCAATAGCTTACTGATAATATCAGGCATTTTACTTGTGACAAACGCAAAGCTACGGTAAAAGACGTGTTAAAACACACTCCGCACATTGACACTTTAACGCTAGCACTGCGTTAAGATACCAGAATCAAAATTAAAGACCTGTTGGGCTGTGGCCCAACAGGAACAAAAAAAGATTTTAAGATGCTAAAAAATATCAGAAATCAAGGCATGACAACTATTTTTTTGCGTGAGACGCAGTAGCTAAACTGTTCAGTTTCATCAAAGTCGTCACTGCCCAAACTCTAGTCTAGCTGCGCACCTAATGGAAGATCAAACTGCATTTACATTTTTTATTCTTACTCTAATCTTATCCTTAAACTTGTTCGGTGCAAAACAAAACTGGGTTAATTCTTATTTATGCTAAACCTAATCTTATACTCAAGCTGATTTTATGCAATATTTTTTATCTTTCCAGATTAAATTGAGAAACTTATATTCTAAACTGCTGAAGCTGAAACAACATACATTGTTTACAGTTGTAATGTAATAGCAGTGGACCCTGGTCTTTTTAAGCCAGAAACATTTGCTAGAAACATTTTGACGAAAATACCAATAGTTTTAATTCAAACACTGATTAGACTTTCCATGATATAGTTTACTTTTTTTAATAAATTTATAGGTTTTTTTCTCGGTTTGTCTTGACCTTGACGTGGACTCAGAAACTATCGTTTTCCACTGATTCGCTTGCAATAGCTGTCGCAGTATGATTCGTCCAAAAATGTCATTCCTTCACATGTTTCGCCATCAATGCATGGCTCACACCACCCAAATCTCTTCACACACTCAAAAGCGTCGTCTAAAATATACGACAATACGGCATATGTGCGTTGCTTGTTCAAATTTTTGTTTGTCGGTGCCATAGTTTTAAAACTTGCTTAAAGTTAGATAAAAAAGTTGGTACAATTTATTAATTATAAATTGAATACTGTAAAGTGATGTGTATATTGTTGTAAACGCAATATTTATATTTAATAATCTGTGTGGTAGGATTTAGAAGTTCAAGTTTGGAACGAGAGTGGAACATTTCGATAGAATTTGAGATTTTGGAACATTTATTTAAAATATTATTAGTTATTCGACAGTTTTACGCCGCAGGAATAAACTTAGTGTTCGTACTGACTTTTGACAGCTAACCATGTATGCATTAAATGTGCAAGAAACTGTTGCTTGTTGCATAGCATACTACAATCAACCCTTAGGACGCTGTTAGTCGCACATGGCATACGTTGCGATGTGATCTAACTTGTGCGTTGGCTTGTTGCATGGGATGTGCCTTAAAATGTGCCCTTGTGTGAAATTGGGTTTTAGAGTTAGACTGTTTTGGTATAAATCACCGTAAATTTTAAATGAATTATCTTAAGCTCACAGTTATTCTAAACGAAGCTCACCACATTTATAGTAAAAAGTCACAAATTATAGTATTAACTTCCTTCACTTTTGACCTAATTTTTTAGTGCTATATGTTAGGTTTTGTTTTCTGCTCTTCTTGTTTTTTGAACTTTGATAATAAGTTTAATTAATTAAAAATTTATTGGTAGGACTTCTATTCAATCAATAACTTTAGATTAACTGATGCACTTAATTGTAAAAAACTTACAGGCACTCACATCCGTTGATTTCTTGATCAGCTTACCTAAAAGCATCAAGCAAATAAATTAATAATTTTGCAGCCTTTTTATTCAAATTTTACAAAAATGTGGCCTCATTGCATCCTATTCAAAAATACATGTCAGATTGTGTCAATCATAGCGCCCCCCACCCCTCGGCACCACAGCCCTAGGCATAAATATAGCGCTTTTGGCTCATTAAAAAAACTCAACTTAGCTGCTGTGTACTTATTTGTTGCTTCTATTGTCTGTTTGTAGGTTGATAGATGATAGATAGATATGATGTTCCAAATCATCGTCCGCCGAGTGGTGAATATCGATGTCAGGAAACAGCGGGTAATTCGACAACATCAGGAGCGGCACCGCTCTCCTGCCTTCAAGCGGTGTGCTGTGTTACCCGTCCATCCCCTGGAGGGCCACGAAAAGGGACACCAACTACATTACATGGCGGAGGTTCCGGGATTTTGGGTACCAGGGAGGTTCCTGAATTTTGGGTACCAGGGGTGAGCAACCGGTCGCCCACCTCTGGCTATTACTACTAAGCGCCGGTGACATCGAACGCAACCCAGGTCCAAATGAACTGTGCGTTAACTGTCGGAGGGCTATTCGGAGAGGCTTTACCCCTATTCAGTGTGCAAGATGCAACCAATCCTTGCACGCTAAATGTTGCGCGGCATCAATCGGTACAACAGAAGAGACAGTACGTGCATATGCCACGTATATATGCCAACCCCCCACTAACACTGAAATCAACGATACAACAACAACTGCCCCAGAAAACTGGGTCGGGGGAAACTGTGCGAAGTGCCGACGCAAACTGAGGGTGCCAGGTGCGCCATGGAAGTACACAAATCATGCGCAGGAATATCTAGCCGCTCCCTACTGGATCCACGAGTCCGGAGCGGCAGCTGGACATGCGACACCTGCGCCAGTGCCGCTAAGAAGAGGGCAGACTTAGAGTCAGTCCCGACGCAATCAACTGTAGCAGCGGGGATTAACGACGACAACACCCGAAGGGGCGTGACATTGTTGCAATTGAACTGCGACAGCCTGATGTCTAAAATCCCTGAGCTAGAAGACCTGCTCAACTCGGAGCGTATCGATATTGCCCTTCTCTAGGAAACGAAACTTAAAAGAAAAGGACAGTTTCGATGGCTTGCAAAATTTTAATATAATGCGGAAGGACAGGGAAAGGGACATGGTGAATAAGTATGCAGAGGTGGGGGACTTATGACCTTGATAAGCAAAGGGTTCAGATATCAGACGCTTCCAGCTAATGGCTACAGCTCCAGAGAATATGTAACATCAGAACTACTGTGCGTCCAAGTTTGGCTAACCCCCCAGAAATACATCAAGTTGGCTAATATCTACATCCCACCGTCTAACAATCGAGATAGCCTGGAAACCGCGACCATTGACACCATTACCGGCCTTCCTGTGGGCCCTGCATAGCTGATATGTGGTGACTTGAATGGCCATCACCAGTGTTGGGACAACCACGCTCAAGATAATCCACGCGGAATAGCAATAACCCAATGGGTCACCGATTGCCGAATGGTTGTCCTTAACAACGAGACACCTTTACGCAAGAAAAGAGGAACAGGCCGCTGCTCTACCCCCGACATCTCTATGGCCCATGAAAATTTAACTGACGAAACGGAATGGCTTTGTCCGGGGGGATCATTGTCGGATCACAGCCCGATTACCATTAAATGGTCAACGGAAGCCAAGCTCGAGCGAAAACAAAGACGTCTCGTCTGGAACTGCAAAGACGCTAACTGGACGATGTTTGAAACCGAAATCGACAAATCAATGAAAGAGCCTTGGCGGAGGAAGGGACAATCTGTTCACAAGAAGAAATGCTCCAGACTAAATCACGCAGAAGACTGAAGAAAGCTGAATGGACGAGGACCTTCAAATCAGCGCCGGAGGACGCCGTCCTATGGAGACCTAGCCCCCCATGCTGGAACCCTGGACAAGCATGACCCATATCACTTTTGAAACCAGTGGCTGCAAAAGCGAAAAAGCGGAAGAAAATCTTGCGCTGATGAGCTGTTGGTATACATCTTAAGATACTTCCTAACGGCTCTGTCATACTTCCTTACCATTTGTTTATGGAAACTTGGGTCCGAATTTTCACTGGGCTGTTTACACTAATAACCAGCTATGGGTACATCTCTACGCCTATTAAACAACAGTACAGCTAAAGCAAATGTCGTCAACATGATCAATTATTATATACTAGGTACAATCAAAGTATGGGATGGTCTCAAAAAAACATCTGCTTACCACTCGAAAAACTGAACACACAGCAGCCAACCAACAGAGCACAAAAAACCAGAGTACGCATTGTTGTAGCTAAAAAGCAAATCAGCTTAATTTTACTTCCTTTTTTTGTACAATAACAACATATCAACTTATAAAATCTGCATGTATATGAGTAAAACTAAAGCCCGGGTTCTTATCCTTGTCTCTATCAATTTATCCTTAAGCAGTTTCAAGAAAACTAAATGGTCGAATAAGTCATTTTTTGCACTAAAAAAGTTGAGGTCAAGTCCAGTTCGTATGCAAAAAGTTAGCTGGAGCAATTTAGTATAAACTCTTAGTATGCAGTTTAGAATTGCGCTTATGCGCAAGTGTAAATCTATTTAACACAAATTTTTACACTTAATCATAATTTAGTGGCACAAGAAAGTTTTGTTGAACACTTACTCAAAATCTGACTGATAAGACAAAATGCACTTGACCAGAAATTGTTTGATAAATTTCTGAATTGCAGCGCATTAAGTAGTGTGCCAAAACATGCATCAGACCAATAGGTCAACATACATATGTTCTGACAGTTAACAGTTAAGTAATAACGATCGTGTTGTGTTCATATCGACATTATAGCCGGCAAACCGCTGACGATGTGTTATGTAGTTATGTAGTTATGCTAAACCGTCGCATTGGTAAAATTGTTGGCCATGTTATAGAGGTGCGAGTTGGTTCGATATTTAAAGTATTAAGCCTGCAATTGAAATATCAGATTAATGGCTTAAAATTTGCGAATTTTTTGTTCGAACCCCCTCTTTGTCATTTTTATTGCAAATATACGTTTAATCACTTACTAAAACAATGTTTGAGCTCAATAAATTATTTATTATTCACAAAATATGGTAAAGTATTTATGGATTCTGAGATAAGGAGCAAAATTTTATGCTATAATTTATAACCAACAGGTGACTTGTGCTTGTAGTGCTTATGCAATTGATAAAGGGCCACTTGGTATTACCAAGAGTACAGAATGGAAAGAGTATGAAACTCTTCCCATCAGCCAGCTTGGCAGCGCGGAAGATGTGTCTCTCAATAACGGCTGAAAAGGGCTTCAAATGAGTACCCTTAACCAAATTGGAACCAGCATGTAGAGTTCGCAATCGGGTCGGGTTGGTGCGGGTCGGGTCGGGTCGGGTCGGGTCGGGTTGAGGTTTTCCAACCCGCGGGTTGTGCGGGTTAGTTCGGGTCAAAAATTTTGGGTATATATCCTTGAGTTTTACCTTAAATTTATCTGTTTTGATGATATTTTCAACCTAATGTACCCGCTGCAGAGTGATGTAACAGCTTTTTCGAGCTTTTATTTCTTTTTAGTCAAAATTAGCTACTGACGTCAATACATGTACTTTGTGTCTCGGTTTGGGGGGGGGCTTGTCCCGGTTTTTTCCAAATTGTAGGGGGGCTTGTCCCGACGTTGTGGGGGCTTGAACTGACAAAAGCGCTATGTATATATTATTTTAAATTTTTGCCTACAAATAGGAAATTACATATTTGTAAAATTCGGATATTTTTAGCACTTTTTTTGCTATTTGCTCATTTATCTGAGGCGATTCTTTAGTTTTCGGGAACTTTTTTAGCAACGAGGAGGGGGCTTGCCACGATGGGTCAAATCTGAGTGAGGCTTGTCCCGACATCTAAAATCTGGGTGGGGTTTGCCCCCGCCAGACCCCCCATGTACATCTGTGCTGTCAGCTGTAGCTTATAAAAACATGAAATATATAACAAACTGGAAACGGAAACTGGTTATGAAATCGCGACCCGTTGCGAACTCTACCAGCATGTACAGCTACGCTTTTTTTCAGTTGATACTTGTGGTAAACGGACAATAAGAATGACGGGCAACCATAAAAATTGCATCAATAGTTTAGATTTAAGGAGCGCTTTAAAATGGGGGTCACATGACGTGTCACGTGAGCGTACCCTGAGATATTTAGCAATCCAATGAATCTATTTTTGTGTCCATCCGAGTTCTCTAAGGCCAGCTATGGCGCCTTAATCCCTATGCGAGTTTGATTCATACTTTTATGGTGTCCTTTTCTTTTTCCCTGTCCCTAAGCTGCTTTTGATTCATACTTGTCCCTAAGCAGCTTAGGGACTGTCCTTAAGCAGCCATAGGGACTGTTCCTATGTCCCTAAGCAATGTTGAGCAATGTTCTACTTTTTCCCAGTCCCTAAGCAAGTCGGCCAATCAAAATCCGGCAGTTACTACATGTGACACCAAGAACAGACAATCATGGACTAACTCGCCTATTAGTGAAAAAATGACGTGGGCTTGTGTTGCGGGATTACTTATATCGTAATTTTTTGGTTACTTACATTTTTTCCGTGAAAAATATTTGGTTTTCAATTTTTGTCCCAAGCTGAAATATACTAAAAGTTCATAAAATGTTCTAGTGCTCCAAAATCCATGCCCTGGAAGTCGAGTAGTTATGACTTTTGCTTGCCAACCTATGGATCAAAGTTCGAATCCCATATTACACACTTTTTGAATTTTATTTTTTTCAGTCTATAAATGGGGTTGATGACTTTTTCAAGGTACTTTAAACAAAAAGCAGTTGATCCAATGACGTTTGAGCATTAGTTCATGTGAGAAAGACTATTTCGTTGTCCTCAAGGAGTATGAATCGATCACTCCTAAGGACAGGGACAAGTACATTCCATGTGGACTTTAGGGACATTTCTTAAGGACAGTGACAAAGCATGAGGACACAGGGACAAGGACACTTATGGGCAAGGACGTGCGCGCAGCGCTCGAGTTTATGCACGCAGGCTTCACGCATCAGTGCAAATGATTGCTGAGTACACGCTACAAAGTATTATAATTTACTTATTTTATAACTGTTTTGAAATAACAGTGCAATAACTAAGATCAAGAGTACATAATATGAAGAGTATGACACTCTTCCTATTATGCCTTCGGGCGTGCGTCCAATGCGGAGCGCGAAATAGCCCGTTCATGACCGGTTTTCAGGGGGTCGGTACCCCCCCCCTCAACTGAAGACCCCGTACTCAACTGAGGGGGGAGACCCCCCTCACTTCAGTACCCCGTCTTCAGTTGAGGGGGGGCTACCTGAAAGGTCACATTCCCATGTATCACGACTTTTACTACCCCCCCCCCGAAATAGAAATAGCGGCAACCTGGTAATTCACCCCTCGTTATCTTGGCAGACTAGTTTTTCACCTATACACCTCCCTCGTACTAAATTAGCGGCAAGCCTACATTTTCCACCCCTCGTTATCTTGACAGACTATGTTAGTACCTTTACACCCCCTTCAGACAGATTTAGCGGCACTTAAATTTCTACCCCTTGACATATTCTAGAGAAACTTTTTTGTACCCTTACGTCCTAGGCCTTCGTGCGCCTCTCATACGTGTGGTAAAGTATAAATAAAAATACGTCCTGTACATCGATTCTCCGTCACTTCAAAAACAGAATTGTTGAGCCCACCCCCCCCCCCCCCGCTGTCAATCGGCTATTAGCGCTATAGCCACTATTTGACTAAGGAATAGCCGGTATAGCCCGGCTATAGCTCGGCTATAGCCGTTTCACAGAATCGATGACCCCCCCTGCTGTCAATCGGCTATTAGCGCTATAGCCACTATTTGACTAGGAATAGCCGGTATAGCCTGGCTATAGCTCGGCTATAGCCGTTTCACAGAATCGATGACCCCCCGCTGTCAATCGGCTATTAGCGCTATAGCCACTATTTGACTAGGAATAGCCGGTATAGCCTGGCTATAGCTCGGCTATAGCCGTTTCACAGAATCGATGACCCCCCGCTGTCAATCGGCTAATAGCGCTATAGCCACTATTTGACTAGGAATAGCCGGTATAGCCCGGCTATAGCTCGGCTATAGCCGTTTCACAGAATCGATGACCCCCCCGCTGTCAATCGGCTATTAGCGCTATAGCCACTATTTGACTAGGGAACCGTGTCAAAAAGAACACGTTTATCCAAACGTATACACGTTTTGAAAACACGTTTAGGTAAACGTGTTTTGCCATTCTCTAAACGTGTTTTCAGGCCTATTGAACTTTCTTCGCTTATGACAAATGTCAGCGGCTGTCTTTTAGCCTTTATATGTATTTTCACCTCTAATCTTCCTGATACGTAAATAATCAGTTTATTAGCTTTGTCCGTAGCGCTAATAAAGTGAGGTCAGCTGTTGCTTCACTTGTCATTGACTAAGACACCAAACGTGTTTTCGCTGGGCCCAAACGTGTTTTGGCCTAGCGAAAACACGATTGAAAACGTGTAAATTTCAAACGTGTAAACGTTTCGATTTTTGACACGGTTCCTAGCGCTATAGCCGCGTTTTGACCAGGAATAGCCGTTATAGCCCGGCTATAGCTCGGCTATAGCCATTTCACAGAATTGATGACCCCGCGCTGTCAATCGGCTAATAGCGCTATAGCCGTGTTTTGACTAGAAATAGCCGTTAATGACCGGCTATGGCTCGGCTATTGACGGCTCAGAAGGGTGTTCCAGCATGAAAGCTACAGATTGAAAAAAGTTGTGTGGCCTGGTCAGAATCGAACTGCCAACCAATCGGTTACCAGTTCAACTGCTTTCCTATTGAGCTACAGGCCACCTGAAAGCCTATCAATAAACTATCTATATAAGTAGATTAATTACACAGTTCAGTGTCATGCTAACAGAGTTACAGGTGACGTCAGAACATAGTCACTATGTGTAAAACAATTACTTTTTGCCACGGGGTGTCCCCCCCTTTTTCTATAATTCATTTATTGCTCAATATACCTACATTTTTACTGTGCCCCATTGGAGCAAGTTTTTGTCGTTCGTTCAAAATCTGCAGTTATTGAGCGTATTGTAGATGACTTGGTGGCTTAGCGACAGAGTGTACGCTTGATAACCATAAGGTTGGTGGTTCGATTCCACTAAAAAGTCATCTTCATTTTGTATTTTTCATTTTTCGTTTTGGACGTTGGAAAAATCGCCAATGCTGGCAGCAGCTATAGCCGGCTATTTCAGACCAAACAGTGTATTTGTAACGGCTATTGGCGGCTATAGCCGAATCGCCACTTCTAGGGGGTCTCTAGTTGATTTCAAAAATAGCCATAGTCTGGCTATAGCCACGTTTCTTCAGTCAAAACTTGGCCATTTGAAAATCGCCAAAATAGCCGCGGCGAGCTATATCTATGGCGAATCAGCACAAGTGGAACAAGCCCAATCTGCGGCAAAATCTTCAGTAAGTATCAAGCATTAATTTTTAAGTAAACTGACCGAAGGTCAGTTAAAACCTGTTGTGCAGCGGTATAATGACCTGGGGCGGGTGCCTGCCTAGAATGGAGAAAACGGCTTTCCTTAAAATTTGTTTTTATCGCCTTCAGTTTTCCCGCTACTGCATAAAATATTGCACATGACTAACTTTAAATTGTTTGGTAGTATAAATTTAAATAATTCCAATCCATTTTAATGAACCGTCCCAAAGAGAACAATTCCCAGGTATCCACAACACTTTATTTATTTGTGTGGAAAACACACAAGTTTCGGTTTCAGTAAAAAGTACCACTTGCGAGTGTTCAATCTAGTAAATATAAAACATGACCACTAGTGTTGGAAATCCAATACGTTACTATGTTAGCTGTTTAACGTTAAACATTTCTAATCATAAAATCTATAAATAGTATAAATAAGTAAACCAGGAAAAGCAAAACGATTTATTAAAAACACCAAACTTGAATTCAAAAAATTACCGAAACCCGAGAGAATTGAACCAAGAACATTTACATCTTAAATCTAACACTCTCCCAACTGCGCTATTTCGGCACTGTTAAGCATTGGATACAATGTTTAAGTCTATGCGTGTGAAATTTTTTGCTCAATTCAAAGACTTTGTCCAATTTGATGGTTAACAGATATGACTAAATTTGTTGTAAAATATATTTTTCTAAATTGCTGTTCGCGTTTAGTTTCAGTTTCATTCTAATTTTTGCTTGGTCAAACTTGTTGAGCTTGCCAATCCGCAAACTGTCACAACAAAACCATTGATAATCAATGACAATAATTATACTCCATGACTGAAAAATTTAATGGGCTGCTTGGCTTAGATGGTAGCACGTTCGACTTTAAATCTGATACCTGAGGGTTCGATCCACGACTTCCTTTTTCCTGTTGGGCCACAGCCCAACAGGTTTTTAATTTTGATTTTGAATCATCAGTGTGCTGCTTACGTTAAACTGGTCGTGTGCGGAGTGTGTTTTACACGTTCGCCACGGTCACAGTGCACCCGTCACCTACATTTCACCTGCATAATAAGACCTCTGCTCGCTTGCTTGCTTTCGTTGATGTACTGGGTTTATGTAATTTTTGCTGTTACATAGGACTATAGGAGCAGAAAAAACTGCAAAAGAATGTTTTCCAAGGATTCGATCCCTCAGCCTTAGGTTTAAGAGTATAACATCTAACCACTACGCCATGCTGTGGTCTTCTATATATGGCATATATCTTCTATATATCTTCTATATATATTCTCTATGGCACTGCACAGCAAGTAAATGTGTTTCAACCTACCCTTGTAATTTAACACTGAATTCCAATGTAACAAACTAACGTAGGAAACAGTGCAAAAGTTATGTGACGCCCGCGTTGTTAGACTGAAGCTGAGGTTACACAAACACACAGACAACAGTTGTAACACAAGCTCAGCGTTATTGTCCAAAATCAAAATTAAAGACCTGTTGTGCTGTGGCACAACAGGAAAAATAGCCACTGCTGGCAGCAGCTATAGCCGGCTATTTCAGACCAAACAGTGGATTTGTAACGGCTATTGGCGGCTATAGCCGAATCGCCACTTCTAGGGGGTCTCTACTTGATTTCAAAAATAGCCATAGTCTGGCTATAGCCACGTTTCTTCAGTCAAAACTTGGCCATTTGAAAATCGCCAAAATAGCCGCGGCGAGCTATATCTGTGGCAAATCAGCACAAGTGGAAAAATAGCCACTGCTGGCAGCAGCTATAGCCGGCTATTTCAGACCAAACAGTGCATTTGTAACGGCTATTGGCGGCTATAGCCGAATCGCCACTTCTAGGGGGTCTCTACTTGATTTCAAAAATAGCCATAGTCTGGCTATAGCCACGTTTCTTCAGTCAAAACTTGGCCATTTGAAAATCGCTAAAATAGCCACGGCGAGCTATAGCCGCGGCGAAACAGTCTAATCGGCAATATGTGCTAAAAATCGCTACAGCTATTGCCGGCTATTTTAGACAAATCCGTGTATAATAATTGGCTATAGCCGAATCGCCGTTTCTCCGAGGCATCTAAAAAACCGTGATACATGGGAAACTTACCACCTGGGTCAAAAACTGGGTACTGAACTGGCTACCTGAAGACGGGGTACTGAACTGAGGAACTCTAAACTGCTTACATTTGTCAAACATTAAATATGTCAGCATCGTCATTTTCTTATATTCGTTAGAGGAACATGTAAATGCAAATTTTTTTAAGCTGTAGAAAAAGTACCTACATGATTTTTTGCAGCTTCACAGAAAAAAGATGTTTCTGCTCAGATGTTAAAATTAGTTACATTTAAGGTGGTAGTGTCGCCAAAGCAGTTTTGCTCATAGGCTGCAAAATGAGAACTTTTTGATTTGAAATTGTACGTTCACTGAGAAACTACTGAAATGCCATATGGTGTCAAAAAAATACTGCCAGACACCAGACTACCAATATCTACCAATATTTTTAACCAATCACCATTTGTGAGCCAGACATCACACAATAGAGACATAAAAGTTCAAAAAATCAAGCCAGATATCAGATTGGCCAGCTTGTGAAGTACATGTAATGTTTTGCCGCACCATTTTTTGCCACAAATAAGAAAAATGAAAAATGAAGCTTTGTTTTACTTTTGATTTCAAAATAAGTGTCTATTTTTTTGCAATTTATCATTATTGCTGTGAGTACCTTACAGGTTACGCACAGTTTCACAGTTCAAACAGGCATTACTCCACAACGACTCAAGCAATTTGCACTAAATTTTGTGTACATAAACTAGAGCATATGTGCTTTTACTTTGTGTAAAGAATCTAAACAAAAAGTTTTTTAATTGTGACGAAATTATCGAATGTGAGTAGGTTTTCAAAACGTCATTTTTCCGACTTTGCGACTTCACTGCTAACTGTATGCTGCATCAATTTTTTTTGAAACTTGGCAAAAATATTTGCCTTAAAACATATTTTTAGAATATATAAAGAACAGTGACTTATCTTTCACTAAAAAAGTTTTATAGTCGCGCAAAATCGACTGCTTTCGCGACACTACCCCCTTAACTTAGAAAATGTTTATTTCTCATCATAAACTCTGTGCCGATTAATGAATTTTTAAAACAAAACTCTTATTTTGAATTTTAAACTTTTAATCTTCAAAGCTACAAGATCTATCAAACTGACAGCTGACATATTTATCTGCGTACAGCACTGTCATAGTAAATCTTGAAAAAACAACTATAGTCAGTATTAAGCCAAAAATATGCAAAACAGTGGTATTGAAATCAAGTTTAGTGCCTCGGGTTTCTCAGGAATGTATGTATGTAAATGGAAATTCGATTCGTCATGCACCTCTTGAGCATAATACTTTAGTTATTTACTTAAACTATAGTTTATCATCTACAAAGCATGCTCAAATAAAAGCTATTGAAATAATGAAATTCTCATATTCATTCGATTGCGCCTGGACTTGCTGATACCACGAGTGGGTAATTACCTTCCTAATTCTATTTGCAGGAACATGCTGAGCGCGGTCTTAAGAATAATAAGTGTTGTATAATCATTTCAATGCAGCTGCAAGTTAATGCAATGTAATCATTTGTATCATGTGATTTACATTAGGAGTTAATTAATAGCTAACAAAAATTATTTTTATTGTAATTCAATTAATTAATTTAATTTGGCATCAGTGCTGCAAAATGCTTATCAGTACCTAGCAGAAGTTTGTTTCGGTGCTCTCAACTAACAACTCCTGCATGTTGAAGAGCTGCTTGATTAGCAATAGGGAAAACAATTCAATAGAAAAAACCATGGAACGTGATAAATATAAATAATGTCACGTAAATATTTGTTTCAGACAAACTGTGGGCAAAAAGTAAAAACTTGAACCATAGACAAAATAGCAGCAAGTTCTAGGTTTAGAACAGATGTGTTCAAACTACACAAGTTATAAACTAGCCAAATACACAATAACAAGCAGTGCTATAGATTTGATTAATGAGGTAAAAATATACAGGTTTCACGCATGTAAAGTGTCTGAAAAAATAAGTTAACTACACTCCATAATGCCACATGAACGGTGCGGGATAATGCCTTTGACGTTAAATTTTACCGGTTTTGCCCCAAATATTAGACATGTCGCATATACCACAATGCAAAACGTACATAAAGACTTAAATTAGGACAAAATTTTGGGGGGCGTTGATTTTTTTCTAAATACTGTGGGCAAAAAGTCAAAACTTAAAGGTAAAAATGGCAGCAAGTTGTTGTATTCACAAAGGTGTGTTCAAGCTAAACAAGGTATAAACTAGCGAAACACATAATAACAAGCAGTAATATAGACTTGATTACTGAGGTTAAAATATACAGGTTCTATGCATGTAAAATGTCTGAAAAATTAAATTAACTATACTCCATAATGTCATATGAACGCTGCGGGATACTGCTTTTGGCGTTAAATTTCAGCGGTTTTGCCCCAAATATGCGACATGGTGCATATACCACAATGGAAAGCAATGCTATATAGCATACATATAAACTTAATTTAAGACAAAATTTTTGGGGGCTTTGATTTTCGTCTACATACCACAGGCTAAAATCTAAATTTTGATAAATTTTTTTGGAAAAAATTTTGTATGTTTGGTTCTAGTACTTCTAGTTCTAGTCTTTAGTCTAGTTCTAGTAATAGTCTAAAGAAGCTAAGGTGAAATTAATTATGCCAGTAGAAAGCCATTATGCCATTTTGCACATATACGTGTTGTATATGTGCAAAAAATTAAAAAGTTTCAGTGATGATTACGTAGAATATGAGCCGTTGAAGACTGTCAGTAAAAAAATCAAAATTTGAAAAAGTCAAAATATCAAAAAATGAGCTTATCTGAGCACTAGAACATGGTAGAGAGCTCAGGTTTTCTTTAAATAACTTGTCTCGCATATGTCTTACATGGGCGGCCGCCCCCCCCCCCGAAATTTCTCCCGACTGAAATTTTACACAAGGGTCCCCCCTTTGGTATTTATGGTCAGGTAGGGAAATTTTTCTGATGCGTCCCAATTGACCAATTTTGGCCTAAAAATCAAAAATTTCCCCCAATTTTTTTCCTGGGGGCTGCCGTTCCCAGACCCATGCAACTCTGTGGCTTACTATTCCTTGTTATTATCTTTCATCAAAGCCTACACATGTATACATGAGTACATTATGCTGCATTTGCATGTCTACATGAGTATATTATGCTGCATAAAACATTGTCTTCTGTCTGATGTGACGTTCCCATCATGTGTTTTATTTTCCTGTCGGAAAAAAATTTCTGATACGTCTCCAGTTGACCAAATTCAACCTAAAAATTGAAAAATTCTCCATTTTTTCCTGGGTACACCATTGGTTTTTACTACAAACAGACTCAATTCATTGCCCAGGATATCGCTGCGACTATAACAAATTTGGTCGTCTAGCTACGCGCCGTCGTTTAACTTCCTATTACATCGGAGTGCGACTGCTCAAGCACAGTTTGGAGGAGGATCTTTGGCATTCGTTTTGGCGATCGACTAGCTTCTCGCCGTAGATAATCTTTCGTCAAGGGAAGTGTCGTTGGTTCTCTGACATAACTCGAAGTAAGTGTGCTCTTGTGGTCATTTGGCTTCTTACCGTAGATTAACTTCTACAGGGGCATTACGGACTTGGGGAAAATAGTCCAGTTGTTGCTTGCACGAAGAAGTGGGTAATAGCCACTCTCTCATGGTGAGAGGGCCGATCTGGGAGTATGCGAATCCCACAGACCCCATCCTTTGGTAAGTTGTGGCCTATACGCGGACTGTAGACTTTGGTCCCCTCGGTCTTCGGGCTCATAGGGGGCAGCCTCTCACTGCAGTTGCGCGCGGGTCAAGGTGAGGTAACAGTTCTTCCTTTCAGGGCGTACAAGGTGAAAGCGCTGTGAAACTAGGTAGTCGTGGCCTAGAGTGCGGAAGCCGGATCTTGAGGTAATAGTTAAAATTTAGCGCATTTTTGAATACTTGTCTACTAGTGTATATACTAATTTTACTGTGCTTTAACACTAGTGCTTTACTTTTGCTCAACTTACAATTTATGTACAGTATATTTCTTTTATTGCTCAACTCACACAGCGTAGTTTCCAATGCTAAATTAACAAAATTGTTGTACAGGTATAGATGTCTTTCATTTAATGAGCTTAGTTTATAATGTATACTCACAAATCTGATAGTGTACAGATAATTACTAGAATGTCTTTTTTTAGTTCTATTCCGTTCTTTTTCATTTTGATAGCACGGTTACTTGTTTTGTTCGAGTTTCAAAATTAACTTGATAGAAATTAATTAAACTAACATACTTGGAATTTTAGTACTAAAATATAATATGGCCCGAATTGGGTTTACTAATCTTTTGGTTTTGTAGTAGTATTTTCTAGCACATTGGTTTTTAGGGTTTCTAATCTATTTCTCTCTTTCCATACAAAATTAACAAAACAAAAATAGATACAACAAGGGCGAAAATCGCTCAGGATAACATTTTATTATTAACAAAATTTGACCAAAACGTATTTCGCAGCATGGATAATAATGAGCGTAAGTCCCAAGTCCGATTGTCCTGGTTGTGTAGGCAAAGACGGCACAGCTTCGAAAGCAACCCAGGCACCCGCGGAGTTTGGAGTGGTACGGATCCAGCTTGGTTCTGGTTGGAGGAGCGGCCCAAACGGGAGGCAAATAATGCTGCCGTGGCGAAATGTCGAGCGAAACTGGGCTACAACAGCCGAAAACATCTGCTGCCACGGGACAAGATGCCCCTCAACAGAAATTAACCTAAAACACATAGAACACACATATTTAACATTGAATTTTTCATTCTGTTATACTACAAGGGAGTGTGTGGGTAACATCTATATCGGCCCCAGGTTCTAGCGTATGGCCTTGGAGTTTAAAGTAAGCGCGTATATGTGTACTGCCGCCCAGAAAAGGGACCGTTTAATGTACACAAATACGCGATAGAAATTACTACTACGAGCAGCCCAAAAAGGGTGCAAGCGCAGATAATACGTTAGTACCACTGGGAGACAAATAATCGGAATTTGAGAAGGCAGCACTTGTAGTGCTCGGGGTGTCAAGAAGAATTAGAAGAGTGTAGTGGTATAGCAGCCGATAAAGTAAGCACACGCACATAGACGTACCCTGGGTCACGTGAAGGGGAGCAAAAGATGTGCCTTTCAGTCCAAAAGACGTGTAAAGTAGTAGAACTTTGGAGTAAACGGGGTAAACCCCCGTGTAAAATGAACCCGTGACCCAAGAGACGGACTATATACATACCTTAGACAAGTGTAAGGAACCCTAAGTACTCTTGTTGCGACCTAAATTGAATTACTAAGGTTTGTGCGTATTGGGCCGAAATATTTTAACGTATTGAGGTTGAAATTAACACTAAAAATGAATTCAAAGTTTAGTTGTTTTATTTAGTTGGTTTAATTTTGAATTTGAAAATTTTTGAGTTTCTGTATTGAGTAACAAACTAACAGAATTACATTTTCATTCCAGAGTGTATGCGTAAGTAAAAAGTATGAGGGGTTATATTTAAAAGGGGTAAAAGTTTGATAATCTAATTGTTTTTTATGTGTATCGTTAGCAGATTGCTAGGTGCCCACGTCTGCCCCCCCAGCGAGCCAGACAACTACGCCAGTGGACAATGAATCCGGAGCTGAGGGCGGCATGCAGCGGACGATCATGGACGTGGTCCTGGCTCCGGCTGGCTGATTCAACAACGGCCGGAAACGATGATATCCACCCGCCCGCCCATGATCCCCGATGAACTCTATTGATGAAGCCCGCCCCGGGCCCTATTGACTTTTGTCTCGCGGGGATGCGGAGGAATGGTTTGGTTATGGGCAATGAGGGGGCTGTTCTTTTTCTCTCGACCCCTGGGCGTCCATTGAGGCCCAAATTGTGGGGGTCCAGGGTCCCGGTAGTGTACAATTAAGAGGGGGCGCGTGTTGGTGCCACTGTACGGACTTACGGCGGAAGTGTCTTCCTCTCCTACGAACTTTGCGACGACGAGCTACGCGATTGATCCCCCCGACGAACTGTGCTACGCCCGACCCTAACGACAGCGAGCTCCAGCAGCGCGTCAACATCATCCGGCCAGCCAACGAGCCAGCCATCCAGCCAGCCAGCCAGCCAGCCAGCCGAGCAGCCGGCCGCTAGTCACCCAGCCAGCCGACCAGCCAGCCGACCAGCCAGCAGCCGCAGCCTGCCAGTCGAGCCGTGTAACGCGGCCAATGCCCCATGTCAGGCCCTGATGCCCAATAAATTGGACACTGGTAGATCTAGGGTATCTGTGTTGTGCATGCCTTGTCCGGCATTTGTGGTTGTAAATTGTAACAAGGTTGTAAGCGCGGGGCAGTCGGTTAGCCAATGGGCCACCGTTTCCGGTTGCTGTTGCTGTTGTTGTTGCTGTTGCTGTTGCTGTTGCTGTTGTTGTTGTTGTTGTTGTTGTTGTTGTTGTTGTTGTTGTTGTTGTTGTTGTTGTTATTGTTGCTGCGCTGTTAGACTGGAGTTTAGGGGGCAATGGAATTGAACAATTTACTAACTGCGTTTCAGGCAAAAAATGCCATAATTTTTGATACTTTTTAGCATCTAATAATTTTTTATTATAGATAAGGGTTATTCTCAAATATTTACCGATCACCACATTAGGTCTAAGTAAATTAATTTGGTATCTTACGCGTGACATTCCGTTTTTCTTTCTGTATCCACTTAGCAGTCACAGCAAAACAACGGCAGGATTGTAATTAAACAGAAATGTGAGAAACGTTTTAACCCGTCAAAAAGTAACTCTGCAACACTACGGCGCATTTCTTGGCCAATCAAAATCTTATAAAATTTTCCATTGGCCTGCACAATGCTCGTCACAATAAATTCACCAAAGTAAGAATAAGATTAAGTATACTTATTCCTATTTCTGTTTCTATGATTTCAAAAATAGTTAATTAGTCTTGTTTTGTTTGGTGGCAAACATGATTAAAATAATAGGTGTAACTAGTTCAGAATAGGCCATATTCTGGTATTTTTTGGTATCACACATCCATTAAACCAGAAAGCGATGAATGGGAGGGTCATTTAAATATTTGGATACAAGTATGTGGGTATTTTATATTGTCGTGTCATTATATATTCTTAATAAAATACGTGCGTTTAAAAAAACCCAATTGTTTACATTAAGCATACAATTGAACACCTTGTAATATATATCCACTTAAAGACGAACCAATGAACTAATAAATAAAGAGCAAATTACAAGAACAGGTGAAAGTGTAACAAAGTCATGAAAGTAAATATGACATATTTTGTAACAAGCACGTTTTGTGAGTAGAGTTGAATTATTTTTGAAAAGATGTCATTGTGACGTGCTTGCAGTGCTGAGGATATTCTTCGAATATAAAACGCGGCACCATAATGTTTTGTTGTCAATATTTGTAACTAAACATGACCACTTTCAGTCTTGATGTATATTAATTTCTAGCCTGCAATGTCATCGCTTATGGTCAAAACTGTTATTATATCAGAACAGTTCAAATAGGACAGTTAGACTTTATATATTTATGTAGCTACAGTCGATTAATGAGTCTAAATTTGCCTCTGAGGGGGACTTGAAGTGACGCAATTAAGTTTTGCGGTCAATTTGGGTTTCAAGATTACATACATATGTACGCTAGAAATCGAATGCCATCCTCATTCATTAAATATATTTACCTACATTTCACATAGTGAAAATGTGATTTAAAAATTTGTAAATAAAACGTTTTAGTTCCACAAAAGCAGAAGGAACATTGTTCTGTGGCAGACCTGAAATTTTCTGCATGCACTTAGTTAAGTTGCATCACTGCATCGAGCTTGCTTCTTAAACAACATTACGAGCCAAGGGAGCCAAAACAATTGGGTCTGAAGTGAAAGGACACTTCTGACCATCACATGAAACGGTTCCCATTTCCAAGTGTTTCATGTCGTTTCGGATGTTCTGATATATAATCTACGAAACGCTGATGCAACAGGTTTCGTTATAATACGGTGTGCTGTCCACAGCGTTATTAGCACTTGACAGACATGCGAATGGAATCGCTGCTTGTTCTACTCTGTGTATGTACGTACACAAACTGACACACACGCCCACAAAAACAGTGTAATCTGCTGACCTAGCAGCCAGATTACACTAGGATTGTTCAATTTGCATGCTAAGCATATGAGAGCTTTGCACTATAGTATATACGTGGCGGCTGATGCCGCCGCGTAAAAATTTTACTGTGCAACACCCTGAGCAACCACATGGCATTCTTACCGGCCAATAGTAGTTCTGATAGTGTGTCAATTCAGTATATGCACATATAAAATGGGATATGGAGCACAATGTTGTAATATTTAGTTCAAACGCATGCTATTGTGTCAGCACTGGTCTTGTATGAAAATGTAAATTCTGAACAACAGATAGTAGCAGGTCAGTCGAAGTCACTTTTGACATCAGAGGGCAACTACATATGTCACTATTGAAAATGATGCCTTGGCCGTGGTGTGGCCACTCAAGCTTTTGAAAACACTATTGGCTTGCTCAAGTCAGCAAAATCAAACTTGCGACAGATCAAAAACGATTGACAGATGTTGTTAAATTATGGATAGAAGACTCATCTAATTTTCGGTTACATGTCGCGTGCAAGCGAATTCGCTATTTGCGTTATTTGCGCGATTATTGTGTCCAGCTAAAAATTCCCCACCTCCCTCCGCTATTTGCACTATGCAAGCTACCCCACGTACCCTTCCTCACTCCCTCTTACCCTTCCTAAAAAAGCTAAAAAACTGCAAAAAATATTCAAACTTTGCCAAAATTTTCCATTTTTAGGTAAAAATTAGAAAATTTTGCATGTTTGTCAGTTCACTTCAAGCCCACCAAACGAGTCAGTCTCCCCCTAAAATTTTGAAAAATCTGGGACACGCCCCCCCCAGACCGAGACCCTGTGTACATATATGGGTACAACTGAGTCGTAAACAAGGTTTCAGCCAAACAGAGCAAGACCAAAAGACATGTATGTGTTGGGCTAGTTTTATTTCTACAAACTGGACCGGTCGGTAACTGGACTGTCTCTAGAAGGACACTCAGACGTTATAATTTGTTCTCTAACCACGATTGTTAAAGTATAAAGCCGAACTTAAAGACAAAGTAAAACTAGCAAAAGTCGGGCGCGCAGCAACGTTGTGCAGATAAATGAGTCTGACGTAAATTTAGGAGAAGCGGTGTCATGGAACTGCACTAATTGCTTTAAAAAATTATCATAAAAGTATATAATATCCAAATGAGATTTTGTTACGATGTACGATACTGTAGCCTAATGAAATATACTTGTATCTTTGTCTTCAACTTGCGTATATATTCCTACAGTACAATTCGCGTCATTTGGCAGTTTTATGTTTTGTTCTAGTTATCGTCATATTGATTTGTTTTAGGCAAAGATCTAAACATACATCTCATTCTGTATATTATATATTTTTACGCGGCGGCCTCAGCCGCCGCGTATATACTATAGTGCAAAAGCTCTGTATGTTTGCACGTATTTTGACTGTGACACTGCTGGCAGGTCACGAAAACACACAGTTTGTGTGTGCGTGTGTGTGAAAAATTGTACGTATCTAGGTATATTATTAATTGGCGAAGTTTACGATTTTTGTTTTCGCTGAACTTAGGATTAATACGGCATAGGGATGTACCCTTCGCTGATTTTTAGTATAGACAGCCCAGTTAAAGTTCGGGCCGACTGCAGGAAAAAACGGTTAGAAAGCATTACAGTGCCGTTAGGAAGTATTTTAGGTCCGACCCCATTCTGAAACTACCACTGGACTAAACGGACTTAACATGCACGCTTAACATTAGCGTGCATAGTTAAGTCAGTTTAGTAAGATTAAAAAGCAACGTGCTATAAGTTAAATCCGCTTAATCCGGATGTTTTGGAAAGGCATTTTAAAGCTTAATTTTTAAACCGTTTAGTCCAATTATAATTAACCCGTTAATCCGGTAAAGGAATGGGCCCTAAGAAAGTAGTCGATGATGCGTTTGCTCTAGATCAATAATCTTACGAAGTTGCCTCCGCAAATTTGGGACTGTTCATTAAACTACTGGAAAGACACCACAAAACATTGCATTTGTTAAAGACCCGGAAGCCTTAAACAATGCTTGGCAACAGGTATATAAAAACATAGGTACATAAAAGGTACAACTGAGTCGTAAGCAAGTTTTCAGCCACGCAAAGCAAAACCAAAACACCTGCATGAGTTTGTAGGTATGATAAGTTTTATCTCTATAGCTGGCCCGGCCGGTAAACTGAAATGTCCCTGTAGGAATCTCAGAATAACAAAAGCGGACAATACCGTGAAAACCAGTTAAACAAATTTATTAATTTTCAAAAATCGCAACAACAGTGCCGCATTATCATAGACACTTTCACTAAATTTTCTCACCGATGAAGCACAGACTACACTCTCAGGAAGACTATTCCACGGCGAAACGACTCTAGAGAAACAAGCTCAATCTGCGGCAAAAGTTTCGGTAAGTATAAAGCATATACTTTCAAGCACATTGGCCAGAGGCCATCGTAAACCTGTTGGGTCAGCTAATGTACACTTAGGTACCTGATTCAGTCTTTATAAAAAGCGTATATTTTTGCAGCCACTAAAACTGCAAAATCTCAGTCAAAAGATTTTCAATTGTGAAGTTTGATGTTAATCCCTATGCTCTGCAGCATTGGGATTAACATTAAAATTTGTAAAAAAATTTTACTGACGAACTTTTATTTTAACTTGTTCTGTCTCTGTGTCACTTTAGAAGCAACACTGTATTGTTTTTCGAATAGAAGTTCAAGTTCTACATGATGTTAAAGCATAAAGTTTCAGGAATCTCTGTGGTTGAGTGGTTAGTGTGTTAGTTTTCTGACCAAGGGGTGACTGCTTCGATTCCTAGTGTTTCATTCTTTTGTTAACTTTTGCATTTTCGACTACCACTAATAATGTTCTGTAAGAAGACGAGACAGTGAAAATACAAGGCATTTGGTAGTGACGGATGCAAATCGACGGGAGAAGACGTGTAAAACACACCCCGCACATGAACACTTTAACGCTAGCACAGTGTTAGGTTTCCAGAATCAAAATTAAAGACCTGTTGGGCTGTGGCCCAACAGGAAAAAGCAAACTTAGTCAAATCAATACTTCATTTCGGCATTCTCAACTTCAATGAATGCCCCCTGGTTCTGGTCTGATCATTAAAACAAAATACTCATGTGGGTTTAAAACTGTATGCCCATGAATAATCTTGTCGGCAAGAACCAAATCCCGAACCAATCTCCTAAACTCTAATGACTGTAAACCTAGTGCTTTACAACGATCCGCATATTCCATATCCCTGAGCTCATTAAAATGTCTGATACACTTTCTTTGCACCTTCTCAAGCACATCAATATCCCTTGGTAAATGAGGATTCCAAACCTCACAAGCGTACTCCATAACAGGTCTAACATAAGATTTAAACAAAGTAACAAGAACAACAGTATCATTGATAATACAAGAAATGTAAAATGCAGCGAGTAGACTAAACGGTCTTATTTAAATCAGGTTTAGGAACGGAAATTTTTTAATCGGACGAATTTCAGTCCAGCTGAGAGTTTAATCCGGTGGTAGTTTAGGAACGGGATCGGACTAACAAGTTTAATCCGGTGGTAGTTTAGGAATGGGTTCGGACTAAAATTAAGCCACAGACTTATTTTAAGCCGTTTAGTCCTTGTAGTCCGACTTGTCATTCAAAACCTCGACTACAATAGGTTCAGTCCGTTAATCCGGTAAAGAAATAGACAAAGTAAAACTATCAAAATTCAGGCACGGAGCACCGTTGTGCAGATGAGAATCTGACGTAAATTGAAGCGGTGTCATGGAACTGCACTAATTGCTTTAAAAAATTATCATAAAAGTATATAATATCCAAATGTTATTTGGATGTTATTTGGATATTAGGGTCCAGATTTTGTTACGATGTACGATACTGTAGCCAAATGAAATATACACTTGTATCTTTGTCTTCATTCTGCGTATATTTCCCTACAGTACAATTCGCGTCATTTGACAGTTTTATGTTTTTCCTGTTGGGTTTTTGCCCGGCGGGGGTTGTGTGGGGCGGGGGCGGTGGGCCTTTTCGGGCTTTGGCAAGACTCCCCCTCCTCGTTTTTGGAGGACTCCCGTTTTCACCTGTGAGGAAAGCATCTTTCTCTTTTAAAGAAATTATCTGTGCCGAGGTGTTTTGGCCCGGGGCTTCTTGAACATAATTCTTAATACTTACTGAAGGTTTTGCCGCAGGTTGGGCTTGTTGTTCTAGTTATCGTCATTTTCAGTTGTTTTAGGCAAAGATCTAAACCTGCATTGCTTTAACAACTGCTAGGTATGTTAATATTCATTACTATAGATAACTATGCCAATATTTACAAATACAAATGCTCTATGTAAAAGAGTATTTGGAAATATTCTGAACAGTCTCTGAAATACCTCAGCCTAACAATGTGACTACCAAGTCTTACTTTTTACAGAGCAATAACCTTTTTCTTCAACTCCTAAATCTTGACAATACTAGAGGCCAGAGGGTATCAGCCTTATAGGAATTTCGAAACATTAAATTAACTTTAAATTTTAAAATGAATTTTCAGTAGCCTAATCAAACCCATTTGAGAATGATCATTTTGTTTAGTTTCTGTGTCAGTCAAATGGGATTTGCGTCGTACACCAGTCGGATATGTAATAAAGCTGGAAGTATCGCTTCGAGTAATATACCAAGTGGCCCTTAATCTATTGCATAAGCACTACAAGCACAAGTCACCTAATTTTGTTAATAAACTATAGCATAAAATTTTGCTCCTTATCTCAGAATTCATAAATACATTACTATATTTTGTGAATAATAATTTATAGATGCTCAAACATTGTTTTAGCAAGTGCTAGAACATTGATAAAACGTATATTTGTTGTAATAAAAATTACAAAGACAAACAGGGGGCTCGAAGGAAAAATTCTCAAATTCTGAGCCATTAATTTGCTGTTTTAATTGCTTTAATTATCAAACTACTTAATTACTACTTTAATACCAACTTTAATCTAGTACTTTAATTATCAAACCAACTCGCACCTCTGTAACATCGCTGACAATTTTACAATTGCGACTTTTACCACATGACTGCATTGTCGGCGGTTTGCTGGCTGTAATGTCGATATGAGCATAACAAGATCGTGATAACTTCGCATTGAACGATCAGAACATATGTTGGCCTATTTGTCTGACGCACGTTTTAGAACACTATTTAATGCGCTGCAATTCAAAATTTTATCAAAATTTTCTGGTCACGTATATTTTGTGTTAACATTCATATTTTGAGTGAGTTTTCTTTAAACTAGGTTTAGTTGAGCCACTGAAAAAATTAGGATTCCTCGTAAAATTTTACCGCTATCTAAAAATACCGCACCACCTACGGGCAAATTCTTATGGATAGTCTGAACTGCACCTTAACAGGGAACTGATAGTTTTAAAATTGTCATTATTCTGAACTATCCTGGTCACTTTTGCTAATTATTCATGCAGTTTTTATCATGTTATTGAGATATTGATTTTGAATAATTGACACTAAATAACAAATAAGCGTTTTTTCTTCTAGCTGCAACGATGCGTGTTCTGATTCTGTCTGCTCTGTTGGTTAGTTTCGTGTTCAGCTTTTCAAATGGTAAGCACTCAGCACTAAGCAGAATTTTTTTGGATCAACTTGTGGTATTTATTGACATCTTGCTGTACTAATGCTTAATACGGCATAGCGATGTACCCATAAAAGGTTATGAAAATGAACTGCCCACGTAGACTTCGGCCAAATTTGATAGGAAAAAGAGAATCGTGAAGTAAAAGTGCCTATAAGGCTTGTTTTGGCCCATTTTGGTGCCAATAGTAATCAACTATCTGCAAAACTTTACAGTTGCAATAATATAAAATATGGCCTAGTATATTTTGACCCTCTTCCTCTATAGTGATTGTGTATTGTATATTTCTCTATTTGTATATTTTATTTACAAAAAACTTTCAATTTTGACAGTTTTTAGCCAAAATTTAGGTAAAAATCGATTAAATTTCATAAAAATACCCTTTTTTAACTGCTGATGGATAAAATACTTTCTTTAAAATACACCACCCATTTTAACAATTTTGGACCCAATTTTGCACACTCTGAAACCCCTCCTCCCCTGGCATAGCCCTCAACTGTGGGGGGAACCCCCCCCCCAGAATAAGACCATAGGTCTCAAACGTGGGAGGGGATCCCCCCACAAATGAAGTTATACCCTCAAACGTGGGGGAGGACCCCCCACGTTTGGTGCAACCTAAAAAATGCCCCGGAGACGCCCCGCCGCCACTTTTTGAGGTAAAATTTTGTTCCTAGGGGTAGTTTGAGGTGCTGAGCACGAATCCGCGGTCCATTTTTGCCTAGAACCCTCGTGGACCCCCCGCCAAGCCCCACTCCTCAGGGTACCATGCCTCAGGGGCCTGTTGCACAAACGTATTCATAAGTAAATAAGTGCAATAGGTTCATACCTATTGCCGGCTTTGCGTTGCACAAAGCAATGTGTTCAAAAGCAATAAGCAATAGGCTGCGCAGCACTAGTTCAATAAGTTGTCTGTCATAAGTGCAATAAGCTGGCGTTGCATAAAGAGCATATTGCCTATCGAGCCTATTGCAAAACACTATGAATTCTCGTTGTTTTGCAATAGGCTGAGGCACAACCTATTAACTCAACTGTTTTTAACTTGTACACGTTTTCGGGAAAAACTTTTGGTACGTTTGAATTGGACATATGTACTGCTACGCATACCCCAAAAATTTTGCGATTTGGTTAAGAATTTGTTAAGAATTTCAGAGTTCAAATTAACCTATCAAAACTGAAAAAGAAGAGTCAAAATACTAAAAAATTTTATGTTTTCAAAAGTAGATGTCATGCACATCATAGGAAAGCCAACCCGTTTTTAAACATTTTTTCTTCAAGAAATGTTGGCGAAAAATGACGCTGAAAAAAGTAATTGGGATAAGTTTGAAAACTAAGCACACACGCACACTCAGACACATATGAAACAGCACGCTGGATTATGCCTAGCCTATTGAACTTAGCCTATTGTACCTATGACAAATCAGCCTATTACAATAGGCTTTTGCTTAATATTACAATCTGCTTTTTGTGCAACGCAGATTCATAGGGCTTATAACTTATTAACATATGAACATATTAACATATGAACTTATTGCTTATGACTTTTGTGCAACAGGCCCCAGGGGGGCAAGGGGGTCAAATTTTCGAAATTGAGATTTTGCTATTTCTCGGGGCAATTTGAGCCCCTGAACACGAATCTGAGGTCTATTTTTGCCTAGGACCCTACTGGGCCCCCCTGTAACCCCCTCAGGGTACCCCCTCTAGGAGGTCCTAAGGTGTTAAATTTTCGAAACTGAGATCTTGGTAGTGTTAGGTGTACTTGTGAATTTGGTGGGCGTAACCTTTAGTAACTTTTTCGTCAGAGTGACCAGTAGTGACCAGTGAAGGTCATTCTACTTGTCCTAAGGGTCAAGAATATATATACTTTGTTGGGGCTATCTCTTGCCATTTTTTTGCAACAATCAGAAAATGAAGTGACGCAACATTTTTTTTGTCGGACTTTAGTCAAGTTGCATAGCCCCAGATATGGTAGTTCATCGTATGGTATCTCCCATGATCCTCTGGGCATGAAAGGGTTATGTACTCGTCTTTCCGTTGAGTATTTTGTTTCAGTTGAAAGTTTTAAGAAGTTATACCACTGATTAAGTTAAACAGCTTTTCAGACTAGTTTTCCCACGTTGGACAGAGTTTTGTCTTACGAATTCTCCACGATGAGAATGGGCCGCACAGAACATTTAACACTTGCGTAGAAATTGAAGATGTGAAGAACGTGTTTTTCTCTTAACGGCTTCTTCATGGCTTAATCTCTTAAAAGATGCCAAATTTACTGTATAGTTTCCCACAGGACTTGCTGTGAGTAATGTTAATATATATATATATATATATATATATATATATATATATAT
>JASANF010018612.1:0-26921 GCA_030248245.1 Trissonchulus sp. WLG1_4 | reverse complement strand
GTTTTTACCACCGGTCCGCGTAGTACAACAGCCGTCGCTGTCGACGATAAGTGGCAGATTTGGGCGTTTTGCGCAGTCGGATCCGACCGCGCAAGAGAGCTGCAGCTGGATAGTATAGCTGCTCCGGCGTCCCCATGTGCACGCCAGCGATACGCGTCGCGTTAGGGTAGTAGGGCGGCTGCAGCGGAGGATGTCGAATGGATTTCGACGGGGCGGGTCCACCCTTGACGTCTAGGAAGGGAGGCGCAGGTTGTCCATCGAAGTAGCTGTGGACGGCGTTCTCCAAGCGCTCCTTCACGACCAAACGCCATTCGGCAAGCTGCTCGGGCGTCTTCCACTGCAGACCACCAGGCATCGTGAACGCTTCTTCGGGCCCTTCCTGCAAAAACCAAAGCATTATATAGGTATATAAACAGCCCATCATGTTCTCGTACCGATAGGCAGGGGCGTAACGAGCTCGACGATCTTTCATGTCGACGCCCGTACCCCAGTACTGAGAATGAGCTGAGGCTTTGGCGAACAGCCACTCTGCATTGTCGACCATCCAGTCACGCACTGGAGGCTGATGGTAAAATTTTTCCCAGACCAACATGTAGGCCGTTATCAAGCGTGGTCCGCTTGCCCAGGCACGGTCCATATCTTTGTGTCTCAGATTTCGGTCGATCGTGACCTTAATGACCGTACCGGCTGCTTGACGACCTTCAGTGCTGCGGATATACGCCGCGAGGTCGTAACGCTCGTGAAAAATGCAGCGATCATGATGGAACCAGTGCTCCGCTGTCGATAGGGTGAAATCGTACCCTTTATGTGGGAGCTCGATCAGGTTGCCGTCTGGGCCCCGATACTTCCACATAAATGACAGCTCCATACGGTACGTGAAAAATGGAGCACCGTAGTGGGCGAGCGGCCAGCCTACTGAAGGCTGCAAGTAGTGGTAGGCGTATGCGTCGCGCAGTCCCCTGAGCGCGGCCTCAATAGTTCGCATTTCACCCAGTTGGAAACCAAACAGATCCCGCCATTGATCGGGCTGGAATAGATGCGGGTATAGCATCAGCTCTGGGATGAGCTTGGCGGTTAGACAAGCTCGAGCCACTCGTAGAGAAGGTGAAGTCACCTCCAGCCGAAGGGGGTAGAAAGGGACCCCGTCTTCCTCGAATTCTGGGAAGATTCACGTTACTCGATAGTACTGGGTAGGGTCCCCGGGGCGAACATTGAGCCACTCAGCTTCTCCGCGACCCACACGATCTAACACCACTTCCTCCTGAGCCACCAACCACTGTCGCATCGTTGCAGCCAGGTGGGGAGAGTATATAATTTAAGAAATTTTTCTAAAAAAAGCATGTATATAGCACAGGTAAAACAAATTGTTGTCGCACAGGGGTTTTGTATTTGATTCACTGGGGTTACCGCTTAATTCGACTGAAATTCCCCCATAACTAACACGCAAGACTGTGTGATAGTATGCGAAAAAAAACTATACATCTGTTTCTATACATACCGTTCGATTTCGGGGTTGTGTTAGGAGATCAGAAAGAAAATTGGAGAAGTTTGGAATAGCAGGCAAATCAAGGAAACACTGCTCTGGGGGTTTGTTAGGGGTTTCAATTGGGACACCCTTTCCCCCCATTTTCTTTCTCCTCTTTTTCTTTTTCCTCGGAAGATGGAAACGGCAGTGCGGTAGTGCTGACGCCTGTCACGTGACCTGAGGGCGTGACAAAGGCAGCCAATCAGCGGGTGAGCAGCTTGAGAGCGAACGCTGGGGGATTGGCTTCACGTGCGCGCTCCGAGCATGCGCAATCGACACTTTGCAAATTTCATATGGCGGCAGGCCATCTGGGCTGAATCGTCTGTTTGGTCAATAGGTATATGCTCGATGGGAGGTGAGAGAATTAGATGAATGAATAAATGAATATGGTATATATGGCATACAATAACAATAATAATAATGACAATAATATGACAACAATAATGATGAATAATATGCAGTACAAATTTAAACATAACCAATTGGCAATCTTGGGCAAGGTAAATAATGGAGGTAAAAGGGAGAGGTCAGAAAGGTCGCAAACTTGAGCACTGGGAAAAAGTTATCAGACGGGCTGGTGGTAACCTGATGGACGGAAGGCCAATAGGGGGCATGGCAATGGACAATTTCAGGTAAAGTGATAGACTGTGGTCAACGAGCGAAGTGAGGAGGGAAAAGGAGGGAGGAAATGAGAAATGGGGAAGAAGGGTATCATCGCGAAACCAAAGCACCACAGTGAAGAAAAACCAAAGGTAAGTTCTAGGGTTTCAGGATAAATAAAAAGAAAAAGGAAAAAGATATTTTGGAGGGGGGAGGTGATAGCAAACATGGGGGTAGTAACCCCCATAGTACGCGTCGTTTTTGCGTACTTTGCGGCAAATTTTGCGCGTCAAAATATGTATATCCGTATATAAACGTTCGTAAATGGTTCCTAATTCGTTCCAAATCACGGGGAGTTCGCTGCTTGCGGAGCGATTACCCGTAGATGGAAATAGGACGTTCGCTTTTTGCAAAGCGATCTCCTTTGCATGTCTTTCGAACCATTTATGGGGTATTTCCCAAAAAATTTTGTCCCAAAAATATGTCAAAATATACCCCAAAAATTTGCGAAAATTTCTAGATTACCGTGCCGTGATACAACTCAAAATATATAGTATATATATAGTATATAATCCGTTGAATTTCAAGAGCGAAAAAGCTCAGAAAAATTTCTAAAATTTCGTAAATTTAAAGTTGAAAAGGAAAAAGGAAAAATTTCCCGTATATAGCATATAAAAATGTACAAATATATTGCATAATTTAGAATATATACTAGGTTTAGGTAGCGCTAGCGTTTAGGTAGAATCCATCTGCATAGATGGAGCGCTGCCTCTAGGGTAAGCGTAGCACATACCGTACTGCCGTACAGTTTTTACCACCGATCCGCGTAGTACAACAGCCGTCGCTGTCGACGATAAGTGGCAGATTTGGGCGTTTTGCGCAGTCGGATCCGACCGCGCAAGAAAGCTGCAGCTGGATAGTATAGCTGCTCCGGCGTCCCCGTGTGCACGCCAGCGATACGCGTCGCGTTAGGGTAGTAGGGCGGCTGCAGCGGAGGATGTCGAATGGATTTCGACGGGGCGGGTCCACCCTTGACGTCTAGGAAGGGAGGCGCAGGTTGTCCATCGAAGTAGCTGTGGACGGCGTTCTCCAAGCGCTCCTTCACGACCAAACGCCATTCGGCAAGCTGCTCGGGCGTCTTCCACTGCAGACCACCAGGCATCGTGAACGCTTCTTCGGGCCCTTCCTGCAAAAACCAAAGCATTATATAGGTATATAAACAGCCCATCATGTTCTCGTACCGATAGGCAGGGGCGTAACGAGCTCGACGATCTTTCATGTCGACGCCCGTACCCCAGTACTGAGAATGAGCTGAGGCTTTGGCGAACAGCCACTCTGCATTGTCGACCATCCAGATTATGTATGGTTCAAGTTAATATTTCAAAAAAAATATATGCGATGCTGTAGCGTAGTAAATTAGTGCAAATTAGCGTTATGAGATAATTTCAGTTTCTTTTCCATGAAAAAAAATTACAGTAAAATCTGGAATAAAAATTAGAAAGGGGGGGTGGTGGTTGGGTTTGTGTGTTTGTTTGGGTTGTGGGTGGTTGTTTTTTTTTTTTTTGGTGGTTTTTGGGGGGGGGGGGGGTGTGGGGGGGGGGGCGCGCTTTGTTGTTTGGTTTGTTGTCTTGCGGGGTGGGTGGGTGTTGTTTTCGTCCGTTTGCTGGTTCTCTGTCTTGTCTTGTCTGTTTTTTTTTTTATATATATATAGGTGGGTTGGTTGGTTGGTTTGTGGTTGTTTGGGTGGGGTGGTGTTTTTTTTTGGTGTTTGGGGGGGGGGGGGGGGGGGGGGGGGGGGGGGGTTTGGGTGGGTGTTGGTTTGTGGGGGGGGGGGGGGGTTGTTTTTCTTGTTGTTTGGTATTTCTGTCTTGTATTCTTGTATTACTATATATATATATATATATATATATATATATATGGGGGGGGGGGGGGGATGTTTGGTGATCGCGCAGACTGAAATATATATATATATATATATATGAGATATATATGAATATATATATATATATATATATATATATATATATATATATATATATATATATATATATATATATATATATATATAATATAATATATATATATATGCATATAATTTTATACCCGGTCATATAATGCAAAATTATTGCTCAAATTATGTTTTAACGCATAATTGCACTGCCTCTTTTTCTGAATACGGGCGCAGAAGTGGTAACAGGAACAGGAAAGCGAGCCCAAGGGCATTTTTCTCAGCCCACCTTTTTGGCCGCCCTGTGTGCTATCACTTTTGTCTATGCGTATTACCACTGCCATAATATCGTACGGGTATAGGCACTGCAATAGAGACGAGTATGCGATCCGACGGTATTTTTCTAACCCAATTTTTGGAAGCCTCGTATGTTGCAGCCTCTAGAACTATTACATTCCTCAGTGCTTTAATCTCAAATAGTGCTTTAATTCAAATTATTCTATAATGTTTTATGTTTTAAAGTAGATACAAATTCACAAATTCAAAATTACATCAAATTCTAGAATCACATACAAATAATAGATTAGATCACAAATTTACGGAACCAGAACTATTAGATTTAACCTAATCTAACCCAAAAATTTGTATCTTACTTACAATAATATGTCATTTAGTATTTTATTTTTACTAGTTTTTATATTAATTTGTGATGTGTAGTTTTATACTAATGCGTGTGTTTAGACGTTGCATTGTTGTATGAATGTAGTTTTAATAGATGTATGTATGTGTTATGATGTATGTATGTAATAGATGAATGTATGTATGTCATGTACGGTATCGTAATCTCAAAAATAAGACGTAGAAGTGTTCTGCCACTACGAAAATTACACCTTATTATTTTATCTCAAAAGAGTAAGGAGGAGTATATATACTATAGAAAGTCACTGCTATCTCCTTATACACCTATACTTAGCCCGGATAAACCATGTACGATTTTCGGGACTGGGATTTGTACGAGTCATTTATATGGCACTTTACACCAGGACCCATTTGGGACTATGACGGGCTACGAACAAGCGGTATTACCGCTATACTCCCTCCCATAATATCTGGGATACTAACTCCTCCTGGCTCTTAGGATTGATAACTATAGAGTGGCATTGGTTTCAGCCTACCCTACGATACCTGTACTATGTAGCTGTCCTTACCAATATATGTAACAGTGGCGTATATATATTATGGAATATAATTCCCAATTTTTCACTTCCCTCAAAATTAACTCCCTCGGGACTAAAATCTTGAAACAAATTTGGGGTCCAAATTTCGGGAGAAGGAGGGATGTCAAATATGACGAAGTACACATAACTCAAGTTGCATCACCAAGTGCAACACACTCAATCTATTTTGCTGGTGTACTTCCGTGTGAGTCCCTCGGCATCTGTAGCTAATATTCCTCGATACGACCAGTTGGTTGGTCTGTTCTCTTCTATCGGGTGGGTAGGTTGTGTCCCTCGGGTTGTCTACATTGTCCCTACTGTTGTCTTTTCGCGTACATGCATTTTCCCTATATATATATGTCTACACCAATAAACCCGTTTACTTTCCGTTGCGCTTTGTCTCCATTTTGCCCTAACTCGCAGTCAGGTAGGCAACTGATCACCTCTTTGCTCGGACCTGTTCAAGCTCACCGCTTGATTTCACATAAGAAGCTTACAAAAACCTTGAAAATTCCTGAAAAAACTGCACAAGTCACGTAGAAATCCAGGAAAAACCCTGGAAAATTTTTTTTATTTTAGAAATTTTTAGAAACAGTCTACAAAAATTTTTAAAAACTACATCCTCAAGAAATCCAGGAGAAACAGAACAAAAAACGTAAAAAACTGCATAAAATACTAGAGAAATCCTAAATAACTATGAAACATATTGTAAAATCTAGAGAAAAACATCTTGTAATATTTAAAAAATGTAGTTTTCAAAACTACCATAAAAACTCTAGAATGACCTACATAACTTGCAGATAACTCCAGAATCTGATACACATCAATGCATTTATCAGCTGAACCCCCAAAATGTCTCGAAGTAACCTTAGTTAATAATTCTTAAACAATGGTATATATTCATTTTATAAAAAATTCACTAAAAATGAACGATTTTCATGTATATAATACTTGGGCCCGTATTCACATACTAACACTAACACTTAAAGTTAGTGTTTACACTAACTTTAAGTGTTAGTGTTAGTATGTGAATACGAGCCTTGGACATGACAGAAATTTAAAAAGAAGCCAATGCATAGCTATGTAAAAATTATACTGAGCAGCAAGAAAAAATGGCCTAAAAAAAATTTGTCAAAGGATAGCAAAGTGAACAAAGACTTCCAATATAAAGACTGATGTCTGTTCTAGTGGAGCGCGAATAATTTTTTCAATAAAATTGAAGCACAAAATTGCTTGGACCTTTCAAACTGCTGCTATTGAGATGTCTTTTGAAAGTTGTTCGAATTTTTTATTGTGTATGCACTTCAACAACAAATCAATAATGCGATCCACTAGAATATATATAGGGCCACATATCATTATAAAGACCAAATCTTCTAGTTGTAAACAAATAGAGTTATCGTTTGAAAAAAAAAGGCTCAATTCAGGTGCCTGTATTTTAGAATGATCAAAATTTTGTTGGCCCAAAACATGATGCAGGTCTTTTTTTAACAGTTTCTACCAAGAAACGAAAGAAAATCATAAACAATGTTTCGACTTTGCGGTCTGCAAAACTTTGCATTTCGCAGAAGCACCACCTTGAATAATTTACTCAGCCGTGGTCAAGGCGAACGCTCTAACCACTCGGCTACGCCGCCCTGAACGATAAGGTGCTAAATAGTCTTTATATATAATGGATATTGAAAAATTAATTATCATTTGCAGCTAGTTTTTTTTCATATGTGCCGCTGCAAATAAATTTTTATCAGAGTACAGTTTGTAGGCGGAGACAAAACTGATTCGTTGGTGCGAAAAAACATTATAGTTGCACCAGAAATCCAAATTTATCAGTGTCGGGAAGTCTAAGGTTAGGAATGACACCGGACTAATTTAAGGTGGCACTCCTGAAATGTGGGTTTTGGCCATTATTTTTAAAACGCGCAAAAATAAACATGCATCGTAAGAACCAAAGTTGTTCAGAAGTGAATTTCCTTTAATTTGATGTAAATATCATATACAATTTTTTTTAACATTTTTGAGCAAATTTCGTCAAGAAAAATAGATTTTGACAGAAATGCCTCACAAGCCAGTGCATTTACACGTATGTAATGAATTTGTTAAAATTTTTTGGTGTTTTATTGAGTGTGGTATAGTTTTTTGTTAACTAATGCAATACTTTCTGCATGAGACAGAAATATAGTGCGTGTGAATACAAACGGAAATTTTCGGCTTGCGATTTTAAAAAATTGGCTCAACGAAAAAAGTTAAAATTTGGCACATAAATGCACCTTGTCATCTCCGAGCGGTCGCAAAATTAGATTTTTGGCAAATCGATAGTATCTGAAAAATTTAGCCAAATTTATGTTTTTCAAAAATCTCGATTTTAGTGTTTTTCGATATATCAATCATATTCATCAAAAATGACTTTTTGCGACCGCTCGATCACGTTGAGGCGTGCAAAATAAGCTATTGATTGTGCAACAGGTACTTACTTGCGAAGAGAGATCGCAAGCCGAAATTCCACACACGTTTGGTCTACAGTGAATGCTAATTTGTATCAATCAACTTCGTTTTTGTATTTAGGCATACTTTTACACCAGCTTGCCATTGTGTATCTAAAATTGGCCCCAAACTGCAGTTTTTTGAAAAGTCACATTTCAGGAGCGCCACCTTAAGTCCGACTAAATTTAGTCCGATTATAATTAACCCTTTAATCTGGTAAAGAAATAGGCCCTATGAAATAGCCCAAATTTTCAGCTATAATTTGATATATCGATTGTCCAAATCGGTTAAGGCAGTGATAAGTAGCAAAGCAAGATAATAATTGGGGGCACCGGGGCAAACCGCTTAGTCCGTTTAGTCCGACTTGTCATTCCAAAACCTCGGACTAAAATAAGTCCAGTCCGTTTCATCCGGTAAAGAAATAGGCCCTAAGTTTAAGCATTAGTGCTAGTATGTGAATACTGGCTATCACAAACAGTCAGCATAATAGTTTTTTATACCCCGCGTTTGGCTGTACTGTTCGAGTTTGTCGTCTTTTAGAGATTTCAAGGTAAGAAGCAGTCGTGTCTAATATTTTTTGTTGTTAAATTTTGATTTTTGTGTTTTTCATGCATATTGCACTTTTCGCTTTGCGCTCCTGTCAAAAATCCTGTCTCCGGGGAATTTACATAATATAATAATTAGCGGGTGTCTTGGGCCCAAGATTTTGACACCTGTTGGCTTTTGGCTGGTGGCCAGTGGCTCCAGGATTTCGCAAAGGGGGGGGGGGGGGGGGACTGGGACCGGAGGAGGGGGGGGGGTGCGGAGCAACTGTGACCCACCAAAGGGGTCTGGTGGCGGTGGCGGCAACCCTCGGACCCAGTGGCGTGGCGTACCCAGAAAAAAATTTCGGGGGGGGGGGAATGACTTTTCAATTTTTTGTAATGGGTTAAAATGCACTTTTTAGCAATTTTAACACTCGTAAAACGCCTTACAAACGCAAGATTACTAAACCACAAGGCTGCAGGGGTCTGGGGGCGGCAGCCCCTATAAAAAATAGGGAAAAATTTTCGATTTCTTGGCCAAATTCTGTCAATTGGAGGCGTATCAGAAAGTTTTTTCGGCCAAACTAAAAAACCAAAGGACAGAAGGTTGCAGGGGAGCCCCCAGAAAAAAATTAGCGATTTTTCCAATTTTTTAGACTGAATTTGGTCAACTGGAGACGTATCAGAAATTTTTCCGACAAAATTTAAATCAAGATGGGAGTGTCATATCAGACGGTGTATCAGTGGAGTATCCAGGATTTCGCAAAGGGGGGGGGGGGGCTGCGATCGGGGGGGGAGGGTGCGGAGCAACTGTGAGCCACCATGGTGAGGAGTGAGCCACCGCCGCTCAAAGGGGGGTGCTGCGACCCTCTAAGGGGGGTAAGGGGGGTGCTCAAACCGCAAAGGGGGGGCTGCAGCACACCCCGCCCCCCCCCCAAAATACGCCACTGCGGTGTATATATTCCACAAGTAAATGTAGCATAATATACTCGTGTAGACATGCACATGCAGCATAATGTAGTTGTGTATACATGCATATTGCATAGGCTTTGATGAAAGACAATAACGAGGAATAGTAAGCCACATAGTCGCAGGGGTCTGGGGACGGCAGCCCCCAGAAAAAAATATGGGAAAATTTTTTATTTTTAGGCCAACTAAGTCCATTGGAGACGTATCAGAAAATTTTTCCGGCCGGACCATAAAAACAAAAGGGGGGACCCTTGTGTAAAAAATCACTGGGGAAAAATTTCGGCGGGGGGGGGGGGAGTTCCCCCCATTCCCCCCCCTTCCCCCCCCCTTCCTGGGTACGCCCTTGCTCGGACCTTTAATAGTGGATCTGCAGCACGCACTTTGAGTTTTTGCACGCACGCACGCAAGTTTGAGCTTTTTTGAGGTTTTAAGCATCGACATTGCATTGAAAACTGCACTTTTTACATGAAATAAAAAAATGTAGTGAATCTACACCAAGCACTCAACATTGCGGGGGTCTGGGGGCGGCAGCCCCCAGAAGTTGGAGCTTTTTGAGTTTTTAACCGTCGACATTGCATTGACAACTGCACTTTTGACACGAAATAAACATAAATATTTAAAAAATATTAAAATTAATATTTAAGCCCATGGATCAAAAAAATAGGCCCAAGGGCCAAGGGCCTATGACCTCGTATATAAACGTTATAGTCGAGCCGGGAATAAAAGTCATGTCCATTTGGCGGGAAGAAAAGCCCTTTGTGTATATCTGCGTACATAAGAGTTGGAGTGAATCTTTTTGTGCTATGGGTCACCATAGGCTATTTTATGGCTGCGTTCAAAAATTGGGGTTTTGCCATGATTTAAATTTTTTTATTTGCGAATTTTCTAATTTTCAGACCGAATTTGGTCAACTGTATGCAGTAGCGTACCCAGGATTTCGCGAAGGGGGGGGGGGCTGAACTGACACAGGAAAACCAGTGAATCTGAATTATCTGTTACCCTTTCCATTCAGAGACATTTTACAGACTTTCAGAGGAATTACAGATAAATTTCAGAGAAATTCAGGGAAAATTCAGAGAATTTCACCCAGAATTCAGAGACTCTGAATTTTATCCGAAAAAAATGTTACGGGATTTTCAGATAAATTTCAGATACTTCTTACAGGAGTTTCAGATATAATTAACATGTTTTTCACATCTGTAAAAAGAAGGTTAATTTTATCTGAAGTTCGTGTAAAAAGTATCTGAATTTTATCTAAAAATCCAGTGACATTTTTTTCAGATAAAATTCAGAGTCTCTGAATTCTGGGTGAAATTCTCTGAATTTCCCCTGAGTTTCTCTGAAATTTATCTGAAATTCCTCTGAAAGTCTGTAAAATGTCTCTGAATGGAAAGGGTAAAAACCATCTGAAAAATCTGTAACCGACAAAAATTTACAGAAAATTCAGATCCCTGGTTTTCCTGTGTGATGGCCGACGACGGGGGGGGGGGTGAAAACGCACACGCAGTCCGCGGCAGTCTGCAGAAAGTTCAGCTTTTTATAATTTTTTTACTGATTTCATTGATATTGCAAAAAAGTTTTATATACGCAACATGTCGTGCAATCATAGTGGTTGCAGGGGTCTGGGGGCGGCGGCCCCCAGAAGCTGGAGCTTTGTTAGAATTTTGAAATAAAATTTGCATTGAAAAACCATTTCTAAGCAACAGTTGTCGTAAAATCATAGTGGTTGCAGGGGCCTGGGGGCGGCAGCCCGCAGAAGCTGGGGCTTTTTCAAAATTTTGAAATGAAATTTGCCTTGAAAAACCAATTCTAAGCAACACTTGTGAAATCATAGTGGTTGCAGGGGTCTGGGGGCGGCAGCCCCCAGAAGCTGAAGCTTTTTTAGAATTTTGAAATAAAATTTTCATTGAAAAAGCAATTCTAAGCAACACTTGTTGTGAAATCATAGTGGTTGCAGGGTTCTGGGGGCGGCAGCCCCCCCCAGAAGCTGGAGTATTTTTAGAATTTTGAAATAATAATTGCATTGAAAAACCAATTCTAAGCAACACTTGTCGTGAAATCATAGTTGTAGCAGCGGTCTGTTCCGAGAGTCAGATTTTGTTATGTGAGCGTTATCGTTGTTACTAAATGGATTTTTTGGCAAAATTGATAATATTTCAAACTTTTAACTTATTTAGATAAAAAAGCACGAAAAATCGGCCCATGGGGGGACTAGCAAACCTGAAAAATACGTTGTATACAGGAAAAAATTGAAGAAAAACCATGGGTGACAAGGCCTGTCCTTAGACGTTCGTCCTCCACTCCACCCACCACACGGTTTTTAATTAAAAGCCACACAAAATATATAACTAAATACCAATAATAGTTGACAGCATTACTCATTATTAATACACCATAGCAGATATAAGTCATGTATATACATTAGAGCAGTAATGAATTAGGGGCGAGATCCCCTCGAAAGAAGATTTTGGAAAATTTTTGAAATTTCAGTGTAATTTTAGTCAATTGGGAACGTAGCGGAAAATTTTTTCAGCGGTGTCATAAAACCAAAGAAGACCACAGTAAAAAATGTGAAAAAAGGGGGGGGGGCTGAAATCGCGAAGGGGGGGCTAAAATCGCGAAGGGGGGGCTGATGTCCCTCTAGCCCCCCCCCCCCCCCTGGGTACGCCACTGACTGTATGTAGACTTATCTGAAACTTTTTTCCGACAAAACTCGGTGAAAAAACAAAAGTGTATTACACAAGTATCAAGTATACGTTGTAGCACGGTCAAGCGTGCTCTCATGTATATATTTGTACGCACGTTGTGCGAGAAAAACGTCGAGTGCGTGGCACGAGTGCGCGAAGTGCACGAATGCTACGCACGAGGGTTTCCCTGCACGCGCGCATTCGGATGTATGAAAATAGGCTCGATCGTGCTATAATGTACTTGTATTAAACTTGGAGAAGCTGCATACCCTACACACATACATAGAGTTTAATAAAAGACAATAACAAGGAACATATTAATAAGCTACTATATACTAAGTTGCAGGGGTCTGGGGGCGGCAAATAAAAATGGAGAAAATTTTGATTTTTGGGCCAAATTTGTTGAATTGGAGAAGTATATATCGGAAATTTTTTCCGACGAACCCGCAAAAAGCAAAGGGGGGAGGGACTCTTGTTGAATTTTTCTTATGAGTTGGCCAAGAGGGGGGGGTTCAGACCCCCTGAACCCCCCCTGGGTACGCCCTCGGTTTCTGATGTGTGTTGCAATTTTAGGGCTGCAAAATGACACACGAGACGCGGATACACGTGCCGTTAGCAGATCACCATTTAAAGTTCCAAATGGTCGACTGTGGCGAATTTTATTATACAGAAACTATGAATTCGCCGAAAATCGCTAATATGTGTCGTTTTTAGCGTTAAAATAATAATTAAATGCATTTTTAACACGTTTTAAAAAAGATAAGTCATCCCCCCGAAATTTTTTGTGGCTACGCCACTGCAGATTGGTGTAATATGCTTCAAAAATTAAAATTACCAAAAAGTGAAAAAATCGCAAAAAATATCACGTATATATGCAAAAAATATAAACATGTATGCAGCAAAGCAAAAAATATTGTATATATATACTTTGTATTTAATTTTGTATTTTTTACCCTATCTGACTATACAAACATGTGAGACACACAGAATATGATAATAGACCTGGCATATATATATAGGCATGCACAAAGAAAAAACATCAACAGAACGGAAAAATTTAGAAATTTTTCAAATTTTGAAGGTAGAATTTGTCAATTTGCTCAAACCGCTAAGGGGGGGGGCTGCAGCCCCCCCCAGCCCCTCCTAAATACGCCACTGTTAGTGGCATATCCAGGATTTCGCAAACGGGGGGGGGGTGAGGGTGCGGAGCAACCGTGAGCCGCCAGACTGACAGGTGAGCCATCGCCAATCAAAGGGTGCGAACCTCTAACGGGTGGGCTCAAACCGAAGCCAAGGGGGGTCTGCGCCTGTGACCCTCTAAGGGGGGCTCACGCCGCTCGCTAAGGATGGCTACTGAGCAGTGGCGTAGCCAGGGGGGGCCCGGGGGGGCCAAAGCCCCCCTCAGCGATTTGGGCCCCCCTCGGATAAAAAATTTGGGTCGCGTAGCACCCCCCCGTAGACAAACTTCGAAAAATTTCCGGGCATCAAGGCACGTTGGCCCCTCCCTCAACAAGGTCCTGGCTACGCTACTGCTACGGAGTACTGTTGGCGTAGTGGCTCACATTCCAAAATGTAATTGTGGTAATTTAATTGAAATAAATCCTCTGTTGTTTAATTGAAATAAATCCTCTGTTGTATCCTGCTGTTTCGGTCTAGGGGCGGCAGCCCCCAGAAGCCAGCGATTTTTACATTTTTTGACGAAGTGGTTTACACTACACTACAAAAAGTAAGTGGAAAAGCCTGTTTTGAGCGTTACCGTCATTTTCACGCCAACTTAGTTGTGTTTTCGCAAGTCACAGGTCAACCACAACGTTTGTCACTGTTTTTGAGCTTTAGAAGTATAGAGGAAAGGTAACTGTCTTGATAAATACATACGGCGTTGGTCAAAAGTGTTTTTTGTGAAAAATTATGACAAGTCAAAAAATTAAAAAATTGTGTCACTGAAATTTTTCAACATGCAAAATTTTGAAATTTTATAAAAAATGCTACAGGCCTCAAAACTGCACAGAAACTGGTGTGGTAAGTAAGTGTGGGATGCGCTTTCCACCTATATACTCAAAAACGTCCTATGTCGTAAGGTTCGGCCAGGAAGCACTAGGGCTTTTTTCCCCGCAAAACGCGTAGGGTTTTTTTTCCCGCACCACTATACAATACATGAGTATTAGGGATGGAAGTCTCGGTCTTGGTCTCGGTCTCGGTCTCGGTCAAAACCCGAGACTAGCCCAGTCTCGGTCTCGGTCTCGGTAGTCGAAAAGTCTCGTTTGTACCCGGTCTCGGTTTTTCAAATCTGTGAGAAATTTTCCTGTGGTCCCCCCTTTGGTTTATATTTTTGGCAGGAAAAATTTTTCCGAAGTTTTCATTTCACCAAAATTTCAGACTAAACAGTCAGATTCTGTCAATTTTTTCCCAAAACAACTTTACCGTGGTTGTTTAGTTTATCAGTAAACACAGTACACAAACAAAAAAGTATGCTTGTGAATAGGTTCGTTACTTCATACTATCTTTCGAGTCTGTCTGATTATTTTATTCTTTAGTATTCGTGTTTGGCTGGTTAACTTTTTTTATGCCAATTGATGGCTTCACATAGTTAACTGTAAATTCCAATTAAAATGAGTTGAACAAAAATCAAAAAACAAAAATCTGAAAGTATATACAACTAACGCACTACTCAGAACCAGCGGTGACACATGTAGTTCGGGAGATCAGAGGAAAAGGGATGACTCTACTGTCAACTAAAATTTAGTCCCAGGGGATTGAGTGGGCCCACTCAAAGGGGGTCACGCCGGAGGCAAAGAATGAAACAGCGTCACGGCGTGCAGGTCTAATTTCAAGCCAAAAAACCTTTCTATCTTAGGTGTATTTTAGCAGATTATTGGTAGTTCCAATACAATCGGAGCGATTTTTAACTAAATTCGAGCCAGACAGTGTCAAACAAGCCCAATTTTCGGCAAAATCCTTCGGTAAGCATAAAGTTTTGATTTTCAAGTACATTGGCCAGAGGTCATCGTAAACCTGTTGGGGCAGCTAATAAGTAATTGTTGATGCATGCTTAAATCTCCATCAGCTAGTCAGACTGCAAAACCTTGTGGCACAGGCCGTTATGTATGTAGTTAACATTTCATTAGCAAAGTTTCAAAAATTATGAAGACGGGCACCTTATAGAATGAGTTTTAGTACACTTATGTAGTGTACATTAGCTTCTACTTCAGCAAATGACCCGAACTTTACTTTAACATAAACTGACGGAACACATTCACGCGTATTGTTTATGCCTTCCAATAACAAACATTTACAGTTTGCACTACTTCATGTCGTTAGCTCTAATACAGAAGACCACAGCATGGTGTAGTGGTTAGATGTTGCACTCTTAAACCGAAGGCTGCAGGATCGAATCCTGGGAAAGCATTCTTTTGCAGTTTTTTCTAATCCTATGTAACGGAGCAATTCACACAAACTCAGTCATTAACGAAAGAAAGCAAGGGAGAAAAAGTGTTATTATGCAGGTGAAATGTAGGTGACGGGTGCAATGTAACGGTGACGGACGTGTAAAACACACTCCGCACATGACCAGTTTAACGTTAACAGCACACTGAATATTCAAAATCAAAATTAAAGACCTGTGGGGCTGTGGCCCAACAGGAAAAATGCTATTTTCTGGCGAGAACAAGGACAAACTGTGTCTGTCTGGGAGAGGTCAAAATTTCACAATATTCAAGAACACATGGTCCCACACAAAGAACCAGCTGTTAGTTATATATACATAAGGTGTCGGACCATGGTCTTGCAAATTTACGTAAAAACTTGTAAAAATTCATCAAATCAATAGGTAAAAAAATGGCAAAAAAATGATCCAAAGTCTCGGTTTTGGTGGTCTCGGATTTTGGTCTCGGTCTCGGTAGTCTCGGTTTCGTGGTCTCGGTCTCGGTCTCGGAAAAAAAACCGAGACTTCCATCCCTAATGAGTATATACATTATGCTGCATTTACACTTTAATGTGACGTTCGAAACTTCAAACCCGTTGCTTTTTCTTACCCGGAGGGAAAAAGTTCCGATACGTTTCGTATTGACTATTAGCCTGAAAATTGACAAGGTCTTAATTTTTTGGAAAAAAATTCCGATACATACATCTAATATTGGTTTCTAAGCTCAATTTTGCCCAAACATTCCCGCAAGTGTTGCAAAAATTGCTTTTTCTATGTAAGCTTGTGCATAGAAATTTTAAAAAGCTCTGGCCTCTGGGGGCTGCGGCCCCCAGCCCCCGCAACCATTGTAGATGAATTCTGTGTTTTACTGACAAGTGCGGCTAAAAAACAATTGGCTCTGTATATATACCCACCGTTGCAAATTTTTGGGTAATGCAACTGCACATCTTACGTACTTTTCTGCATAAACAGCGAATAAGCAAAAATGGTTTACATCAAGCATGGACACTTTGTAACCAATACTTGACTCCAGCCAAGGTTTTTTTAGTGCAAAACCCGTGCAAATGTACTCTTTTTTAAAATTTTGCACACAAAATTAAAATTTTGCACAATAATGCACAGTACCTGTCGAGCCTAATGCAAAATCGAAAAAACTTTCTGGGAGCTGCCGCCCCCAGACCCCTGCGTCAACTCGTATCACTGCAGTTTGACGTTATGTCGGGTATTCTTTGTAGTATTGGCTGTTGTGTTTCAGTAGGTTAATGCAAATCTTGAAATTATTTTTATTTATATACCCGTTTCATTGAAAAAATTCCCGGATCTGCCACTGGTATATATGGCTTTAGGGCGTACCCAGGGGAGGGGGGTAGGGGGGAATTCATACCCCACGTAAATTTTTTCCCACTGAATTATCATACAAGAGTCCCCTCTGCGGTTTTATTACCCGATCGAAAAAAATCTACGGTATCTCTAGGTATAAAAACACATATATATATATATATATATTTGCTTTTATATAGGCAAAGAAAACGCATTTAGTTTGCACAAATATATAAATTTTTGCACACAAAAATTAAAATTTGGCACAATATTATGCACGCAAAATTTAAAAAAACCTGCTTGACTCTAACGGGGAAAATTTTTGATTTTTTGGCCAAATTTGGTCAATTGGAGACGCAACGGAAATTGTTTCCGGCCAGACCATGTATCCCAAAGGGCATGGTTTTTTTTGTGTAAAATAGGGTGTATTTACACACCGGCCGCCTAATTTACACAGCAAAAAATAAAAATACACACTGATTTACACAGCCCCTTTTTCCCCTAAAAGTTGATTAAACGGCCTATTTTGGTTGTAAAATTTACAAAAATTCGCGAAGTGGCGATTGCAGCCTGTAACCTCTTTGTGCTAACAAAATTAAGTCTAATTTTTGACCAAAAAAACAAAAAATCTTCAGTTTCTGCTGTTAAACGGCTTATTATTTTTTATTTTAGCATTAATTGTTTTTATGCACTTGAAAGTTGCAAGTGAAAAATCTGACATGCTGAGCTTGTCTGTGCGATTTCTTGTAATACTTGAAACTACTTTAATACCCGGATTTAACCCGGTTTTATACCCGGATTTGAAAAAATTGTGTAGGATCTGGCTGATAAAACAACTCTCTATCTGTGTGAACCATACATGTACACGGGGTCTTGGCTTGGGCTGGGGGCTTGTCTTAGATTTTTTGAAATTTTAGGGGGGCTTGTCCTGACGTGTCGGATACGGAGACAAAAGCGCTAAAACTTTCGATTATATATATATAATCTCATATATATTATTTTATTTTCGTATGTAGTTCGAGTATCAAAGGCGAACTATTAGTTTTTGCGTGCAAAAGCGGTCAATTTTTACCTAAAAAATACTAAAATACACACTTTTAAAAATTTACACAACAGACCCTTAATTTACACAGCAAATTTTTAATTTACACATCATTTACACAGTGCCGATTTTGAAAAAAAAACCGTGAAAGGGTGACCCTTGTGTACAATTTCAGTCGGAAAAAATTTCGGGGCGGAATTCCCCCATCCCCCACCCCTCTGGCTACGCTCCTGCTCGCGCATATAGTGGTGCGGGGGAAAAAACCCTACGCGTTTTGCGGGGAAAAAAACCCTAGTGCTTCCTGGCCGAACCTCACGTTATAGGACCTTTTTGAGTATGCAGGTGGAAAGCGCATCCCAAACTGACTTACCACACCAATTTCTGTGCAGTTTTGAGGCCTGTAGCGTTTTTTATAAAATTTCAAAATTTTGCATGTTGAAAAATTCCAAAGTGACAAAATTTTCCAAATTTTTGACTTGTCATAATTTTTCACAAAAACACTTTTGACCAACGCCGTTTGCATTTTTCAAGAGAGTTACCTTTCCTCTATACTTCTGAAGTTCGAAAACCGTGAAAAACGCTGTGGTTGACCTGTGACTGGTCAAAGTTTGTGCGGGAAAAAAAACCCTATTGCGGGGAAAAAAACCCTATTTTGTTTGGCGGCATTTTTTTGCTAAACTCACCCATTGTTGCTACTAAAGTTAGTTCACCAAAGTAGCCAGAATCAAAGATTCTAAGTTCTAACCACTAACAGCTTTTTTAAGCACCAGGAGGCTCATGGGCCTTGATTTAAAAATCTAGTAAACAAATCTATCGATGACAGACTTTTATTAAACATTAGAAAATTTTTCATCATAGCTGTATCACTTTCGACCTAGCTCCGGCTCCGGCTCCGGCAAATTAATTTACCTCCGGCTGGAGCAAAAATCCTGCCTCCGTCCGTTCGCTAATATGTATATATAGAGTCGCAGGGGTCTGGGGGCGGCAAACACCGGTTTTACTACAAACACACTCAACTCATGGCCTTGATATGGCCGCAGCAATAACAAGATAGCGTAAAACTGAAAAACACTATTATAAAAAGTGAAAAAATCAAACCCACTAAAAATATGACAGTATATATATATATATATATATATATATATATATATATATATATATATATATATATATAAAAATATATATATATATATATATATATATATATATATATATAGTATATATATATTTTAAAATTTAAATATAGATATTTCAGCAAAATGAACAGCCCACCACCACCAGCTTTCCCACTGTCCCCGCCCCCACTGTACAGACTATCCCCCCTTCCCCCCTTGCTGTCACCCCTGCCCCCGGCGCCGCTCCCCCCGCTCCCCCCGTGGCGCCCCCAGCCCCGAGTGTCCCCCCACACAGACCGCCCGCACCGGGAACGCCCCAGGCCCTGGGTGGCAGACTGGGTCCCGCCCCCCTGTTGGCTCCAGCCCCAGCTGGCCCCCGCCACGCCGCCGCGGCATGAATTCCCGCCGCCTGCCGCTCGAGAACAGGCCCCCGTGAGTGTCATATTGAATTATTTATATGGTAGCCTGGATCAATGGCGGACGGTGAGATGATAAAGGGGATATAATATTATATCCCCCATTGTGCCCGGAGCTAAGGAAAATGTTTTATGGGCCACTAGCCGTCACTTGATGAAAATTAGGGTTGCAAAGTAAAAAAGTAAAAAACGTTTTTTACACTTTTTTACAGTAGCAAAATTTCGAACTTTTTTACAACTTTTTTATACTTTTTTAAACCTACTTTTTTACACTTTAACACTTTTTTACACCTACTTTTTTTACACTTTTCAACACTTTTTTACACCCACTTTTCACACTTTTGTACAAATATTTCACTAATTTTGCCAATTTTCTGAAAAAAAGATGCCGGAAAAAAATTTCAGTGTCAAATTTACCAAAATTTACTCAAATTCTAAGTCACTAAAATTTTTTTCGTCCCAAAATAAATATTTATTTATTTAAACTTTTATTTAATAATGGCAAAAAAATAAAGACTCATAGTTTATACAAAAATGTCTCCTGAAGCTTTTCACGTTGGTTACAATACAAGACTGTAAGAACTTTTAGCTTATATATTTGTTATACTTTTTAACGATGTAAACCCAGCGGGGATGGCCCACTCCCTTTCTTGAAAGTGAGTAATTGGTGCACATGTCAAATTTTTTTCAGCGTATGTGGGTAAATACATTTGTGCAACCGGTATCCATGCAGTGGTTGAATTGCATTATTCAAAATTGGGACATCATTTAACATTTTTGACGTGTGCAGCGTGCCTCAAACGAAAGGAATCAGCATTTGTTCAGATTTTGTGACAACAATGAGACTTGTTAGGAATGAAACCAACATTTGGGTCAGATTTTGTGACGACCGCTGACCGCAAAAATACGGTTTTTTCCGCAATAGATTGTTTTCCTGCACAAACTTCGTGTCTCCAGTGGGCGATGGAACGTTTGTTAGGGGTTTGGAAGAGCCATAGCCAGCGATAGATGATTAAAACATGCTACCGGTCGGCGGTCACATAGTGAAAGCTGGTCTCAAACAGTTTAGGAAACGTTTTAGCACCATTCTAGGCGATAAAATACTTTTTTACACTTTTAGTTTATAGTGGTGCGGGAAAAAAACCTTATGCGTTTTGCGGGGAAAAAAACCCTAGTGCTTCCTGGCCGAACCTTACGACATAGGACCTTTCTGAGTATGTAGGTGGAAAGCGCATCCCAAACTTACTTACCACACCAATTTCTGTGCAGTTTTGAGGGCTGTAGCAGTTTTTATAAAATTTCAAAATTTTGCATGTTGAAAAATTCCAAAGTGACAAAATTTTCCAAATTTTTGACTTGTCATAATTTTTCACAAAACCACTTTTGGCCAACGTTGTTTGCACTTTTCAAGAGAGTTACCTTTCCTCTTTACTTCTGAAGCTCAAAAACAGTGATAAACGTTGTGGTTTACCTGTGACAGTTCAAAGTTTGTGCGGGGAAAAAAACCCTATTGCGGGGAAAAAAACCCTATTTTGTTTGGCGACAATTTTTTGCTAAACTCACACATTGTTGATACAAAAGTCGACTGATCTGGGGTAAGAACATGTGTAGACTTCATTGAAACCGTTTATTCGGCCACAAAACGTCGTTTTTTGTCGTTTTGGCCCATACCCCGACACCCCGTACGAAACCTGTTTTGGTGATGTTTCACCAAAATTTTTGCATTTTTTGGAATATTTAGGCGTTAGCTGCTGCGTAGCACCTAAATCCAAGACTGGTAGACGCGGGCGGTGGTTGGCCACCGTTTCTAACATAATAAGTGCAAAAATCTATTTTTAATGCATTTAAATACTAAAAAATGCATATTTGGGCAGAAGTCATTTCTGCCAAAAAGGGTCGATTTTTGAAGATTTATTGTGAGTCACATGGGTGTCGGAGAAACGGTTTTTTTAGTCCATACTGCAGCCTAAGAGTTGTAGAACACGATGGAATTGAGTTTATATTCACTGGTAATAGAACAACCAGAAAAGGTGATAGGGTTTTTTTCCCCGCATTAGGGTTTTTTTTCCCGCATAGGGTTTTTTCCCCGGAGCTTTCGAGACTCATTACTCAGAAACGTGAGTAGTTACAGTCCATTTTATTAGTGCAACAGTTAGGCGAAAGATGGCCGTTATAACAGCCGCGAGCATTAATGGATCCGATATATGTCGAGCGCAGGAGGACCCGAAAAGTTGAAATTAGGGTTTTTTTCCCCGCACCACTATACACTTTTACAGTTTTTTACACTTTTTAACACTTTCGTTACAATTTTTTACAGTGTAAAAAAGTAGGTGTAAAAAAGTCCGGACTTTTTTACATGTAAATTAGCAACCCTAGATGAAATTGAAGAAAATGGAAAATTTTTGTCCGGAGGCTGCCCGCGAAAAACCAACAAACCACTTACTGTATTAAGCGGGGGCTATCTGTTAGGGATGGAAGTCTCGGTTTTTTTTCCGAGACCAGGGTTTTTGCAAAACGGCCAATGCTCAATTTGTGCTCATTTTTAAATTTCGATGCTCATTTTTAAGTTCGAATGCTCAAAATTTTTTAACTTTTTTTTCGCCGTGTTGCATTGTCAAAACAACACGTATTAGTCTTTTGCTTACAAATTCTTCGTCAACGAGAAAAAAGGGGGCGCTACACTACTTTTTTTAAAAGGACAATTTATGGGGTTGAAGCCGATCTGGGGTGACGTAAACTATTTTAAGGGGAAGGACGGTTCCCGCAAAAAAATTTGGAGTGCTGACCATTCGATTTCTTGTAATAGGTTAAAATGCACTTCTTCGCAGTTTTAATAGTAAATCTCAGTAGTCAGTATAGTACCCTGGGGTGAATAGAGACAATATTTGCAAACCTTTAATTTGTTTTGCACGTATTCTCAGCAACCTGAAAAATAAGTGCCGGTACAATTGCGCAATGGACGCCTTTCCTTCAGCTCTAGGCGTTTTGTGTCAACTCTATTTTACGCTTGGGTAATCCAATTTTTTTAGTGTCCCTATTCGCCCCTGGAATGGGGTGAATAGGGACAACCTGGGGCGAATAGGGACACTGCCATTTTGTGCCGTCAGGAAAGATCAACTAGTTTCAGTTTGTCCACCACTATGAAGAGCAATGTTTGAGCTATACGCACATAAACTGACATTATAACTGCATGTCACATGAGACACAAAATAACTCAATAAAATATAGTAACTCAAAACTCGCTCTGCAAACTTCAGATTTTACTGCCAAAATTTTAGCAAAAAATACTGCTAATTTTTCGACCAGAACGACATCGCAAGTAAAAGTGGAGCTCAAAACACCGAAAATTACAAAACTAGCGGGCCGGTTAGAGTCCAGAAAGTCGTCGGAAAAAAGCAAATTTTTGAACTTTAAGAAGATTTCTGAAATTACGAGCAGCAAGTTCACTCAAACTGTCATTTTTGCTACGAGAAGGATACACTAAACAGTGCATTAAGCAAATAAATAGCGCACAATGCACCCAAATTTTTTCAGTCGGAAAGAATTTCGAGGTGGAGTGGGAATTACGCCCATTTTCCCCCTGGCTACGCCTCTGCTCAGTAACACATTAACTGCGTTGGCAAAGGCATCAGGTGTAATTTGAAGGGTCTTTGTCCCTATTCGCCCCAAAATTCGGTGTCCCTATTCACCCAGGGTATCTTTTTCGCTGTTTTAATACTAAATTCTCAGTAGAAACCATACATGTAGTTGGGGGGGGGATGGGGGGGGAAGACCCCCCCCAAAATTCGGTCCCTGGGGAGGGAGGGGGGGTCCCGCCAGGGGGGAAAGAGGGGGGAGGGTCCCGGCGGGAGTAAAATTTTGGCCAAAATTTGAAAAAATTAGCATTTTTTCGTAAAATTTAACAAATTTTTACCGAAATTTTCGCCAAAAATTGTCAAAATCGGTGTTTTTTGGTCAAAAAAGGTAAAAATTGCGTCATTTTGGGGAGGGAGGGGGGTCAAAAATGAGTTGACGCAGGGGAGGGGGGGTCCCACCAAGGGGGGGAGGGGTACCCAAAATTTCGGTGCTGTTACATGTATGGTAGAAACGCAAGATGAGTAAGCTACATCTTTGCAGGGAAATGGAGGCCAGGGGCGGTCCCGGCGGGGGGCGCCCTCCCTCCCCCGAAATTTTTTCCTACTGAAATTTTACACAACGGTCCCCCCTTTGGTTTTTATGGTCTCGCCGGAAAATTTTTCTGATGCGTATCCAATTGACCAAATTTGGCCTAAAAATCAAGAATTTCGCTCAGTTTTTTCCTGGGAGCTTATTTTCAGGCTAAATTTGATAGATTGGAGACGTATCGGAAATTTTTTTCGGCTGGTCTATAAACGCCAATGGGGGGAAGGACCCTTGTGTAAAAATTGACTGGGAATAATTTCGTTAGGGCAGGGGTCTCGCCTTCGGCTATTTTTTGAAAATATCAGCGTAGCAGTTATTTGAGAAAGTTAGGGGCGGTACTCCGGCAGGGGCAGCCACCAATAAAACATGCAAAATTTATAGAAAACACACCTCTTGAAACCATGTAGGTAAAAGACATTTTTGCGTAAAAATCACCGTATATTCGACTCCGTCAAAAATTCGATTCAAACTGCGATTCAAAAATTCGTATATCCGCAACTTCGAAAGTCTGAAATTTTCGTCTCGCCGATGTATATAACAGTAAAGAGAGATATTTGCCACCTAGCTACGCCCTTGTCCAGAGATTACCGACACGACTGGATACTTAAGTTGAGATAAAGTATATTATAAGCATAAGGGGATGAATATGAACTTAGTTTTCGTACCTAGCGACTTCAATGGAGAAACCGTTTCTAGCCTGATTATGTCAATCTGGGACATACCGAAAAAATTTCCGACCGCCCAAAAAACCAAAGGGGGACTCTTGTATAAAATAATGACTGAAAATTTTTTTATTTTCTAAATTTTTCCTTCGGCAATCTCAGCAATGCTCAGTTGATGCTCATTTTTATTTTTCAATGCTCATTTTTAAGTTCCAGTGCTCAAATGAGCACAAATTTGAGCAAACAAAAACTGTGTCCGAGACCGAGACTACGAAACCGAGACTTAGGATCATTTTTTGACATATATATAAAATTTTTTCCAGCTGGCACCATAAAAGCCAAAGGCCAAAATGGGGCCCTTGTTTCCCCCCTGGCCCCTGGCTACGCCCATGTCGGCGCCTCCCCATCGCGCCATCCTTAACTGCTTCAAAAAGTCAGCATTGCCAAATTTTGAATTGTGTAATAATTTTCTAAACAAGCAAAGGTGTTTTAATTAAAGGTATATACTTGCCAATGATGTGGGTGGATGACCACGTTTCGGCAAATCGGTTGGGTATTACCCGGGATATATGAACAATCGGCTCCGGCTATTTCGAATTTTCCCTTCCTTTTTTTCCAGGTTGCAAATCTCCAGAAATTCACATTGGCAGGACATATTTTTCTGCTTGTGAATTTGCCCTATTGAATTGCACACCTTAAGCCAATTTCACATGAGGACACATTTCAGGGTATATACAGCACAGCTAATGACAGGAGACAGTTGTCTTGGTTTAAATGTTACGTTTTTATGCGCCATTATAGGTACCCATTAGTGGCGTAGCCAGGAAAAATTTCGGGGGGCGGGAATGACTTTTCGATTTTGGGAAAATATTATATACAAAATGTTGCGAAATGTAGGATATTTATCAGGGGGTCCCGAAGTTTAGCCAGAGAGCCCCCCCTCAAAAATTTTGACACCGTTACATGTATGCAAAAATCCCTACCAAAGCGACATCGCTACAGCTAAAAAGTTGCTAAAACGTCCTTTCGAAAAAAATTTTTTGGTTCTGGGGGGGGGGGGGGTGGGGGCACCCCATCTATGGGGAGGGGGCGCTGCGCAGGCTCCCTCCCACTAAAAATATATTGTCACCGTGCACTGCATTGTAGGATGCCGTATTTTGCTTTCAGATCAGTCAGTGCACCCTCCTCTAATAGTCGGTAAAGCCCGGTTCATAGTTGTCCGTAAGGGCTGTCCGTGTCCGAGTCCGTGTCCGTAGGAGTAGTTTGATTCACAGTTGTCCGGTGTCCGTAAGAACTTGTCCGTGAGTGTCGAGTGTCCGTAAGGGCTGTCCGGATGTCCGGAAGTCAAGTTGAATTCAGTTCAACTTTTGTCCGTGTCCGTCAGGAATTATCCAATCAGATTATAGCCTTTATAGTCACGTGTAGGTGCGTGTACATAAAATTCCTCTGCGCATAGTAAAGTAGTGTTAAATTTCTAGTAATTTCAGCAGCTTCATTTTAGTGTGCTTAGAACGTTTTTTTAATTTTTTGAAGCTTGCATTCTAATACACTCGGTACACTGCAGATTGTGTAGGTGTTATTTTATATGCATAAGCACTGTCCGTAGAGTGTCCGTAGAAGTATGAATTATGTAACGCTGCTTACTCACACGGACACGGACAAATGTTACGGACAACCTTCCGGACACGGACACGGACAGCTACGGACACTTCCGGACAACTATGAACTAGGCTTAAAACGTATGTACTTGGCCACGACTGTTGGCGCATTCTGTTACCAGTCTAGACGAATGAATCTTAATCCGACTATATTGTGTTTCAGGAGCCTGAAGATATGGAGGTCGAGGAGGCGCCGGCCACGCCTCCTGGCCCCTCGACCTCCCGGGGTCCCGCTGACCGGCGGATGCGCGGCCAGGCCCGGCGGTCCCCCAGGGCTAGGCCCTACTCCTTGGCCAGGCCGCGGGCCCAGGCCCCCGAGACGCCCCCGGGCCCTGTGAACCCCCCGGGGCTGCACTCGCCCCCTGGCCCGCCGACCCCCTTGACCCCCGGCACACCGCCTGACCCGGTGTTCTGGCCGGTCCCGCAGGGCCCATGGCTGGCCCAGACCAGCGACGAGGAGGAGGACGCGCCCCCTCCTCCGGCCCCCCAGCAGCAGCCCGTGTAAGTTGCATAACCCCAAGCATGTGCCACACCGCGCAATAAACTGTTAAGACCAACTGTGCAGACTGTGCGCCTGAGTGGCACGCATACTGGGGTGGGGGGTGGGGGGTAGTGAGCCTTTGCCATCCATCGATTATGCCGTCATCAAACATTTCGGGGGTTGGGTGAAGACCCCCCACGCCCCAGTATGGTGACGCGCCGGTTGATTCAGAGCAGCCGTGGCGTAGCGAGAAAAAAATTGGGGGGCGGTATCGGTGATGATTTTTCGATTGTTCGGCTTTTTGAAATGACGTGCTAAAAATTCACTTCATTGCACTTATAACGCAAAAGTGACACATGTTAGCACATTTCGTTAAAAAGGCTAACTTTTCACCAGGGCCACATCGAAAATAAAATTGGAGCTTAACACACCAAAAATTGCGATTTGGCGGGGGCACGTAGTATATTATATATAGTTTGAGCTAGTTTTTGTCCATTGTAGTCAGAAAAGTTTTGTGAAATGTTCGGCGAACGTTTATGCGGGTCATTGTCAACTGTGCAATAATGGCGCAGTTTGGTGTTTATATATATATATATATATATATATATATATATATATATATATATATATATATATATATATATATATATATATATATATATATATATATATATATATATATATATATATATAT
>JASANF010018610.1:0-28642 GCA_030248245.1 Trissonchulus sp. WLG1_4 | reverse complement strand
TTGTATTTGCTGTGGCAAAGTCGTAGTGCACGCAGTCGTAACAGTCGCTGTAGCAGCAGTCGTACTAGCACTGGTCATTGTATGTAGCAGTAACAGAAGCAGTAGTCGAAACAGCAGACGTAGCAACGGTTGTACTTGCTGTGACAAAGTCGTAGTGGACGCATCGATAAAGTCGGTCATCTAGAGCAGCAACAGCAACCGGCCAACTGCATTTTTGGCGATTACGAGTTAATTTTAATTAGCTAACTTTATAGATTCGATGATGCTTCATTGGTTTTATGAGCAAAATTCGGCTCACGTGCAAAAAATCTACGAATTTCAAATGCCAATCTTTATAACACAGCAATGCTTAACAAAAAAAAAGCTACCTACGCTTTAATTTCAGTTGAACTAAAATAGACGAAAACAAAACTAAAGCTAAAACTTTCTTAGCAACTGAAATTAAAGCGTAGCTGTAGTAGTAGCATCCTTTCAAACTATAAAAACAATTGTTCCTAAATTGGACAAATGTATATACGTATATAGTGACTTAACTAATCTTTAAAATTATCAGGAATTAATAGGTATATAATGATAGATGACAAGACAACAGTATGTATTAGCAAGCAATAAACAGTCGAGTTTATTATACACTTATACATTCTACAGTAATGTATGAGCAACAGCGCCGGGACCAGGTCAAAAGGTCATTAGGGTCACTGGGGGCCAATTCCTAAAATGGATTAAACGGATTAGATTAAAATTTGTTTTGCCAATAGCTCATGACATCGTTTATGAATTTATACGAAATTTTTTTCGATAACAATTATTCGTAGTAGCTCCCGCTTGTACACAAAATTTTTTAAGTCTACCTCAACATCGGGATAAGTTATTAGGTAAACAAATTTTAATCTAATCCGTTTAATCCATCTTAAGGATTGGCCCTGGGTCACCAGGTCACGTGTTAGTGACCCGATTCCATCTCTGAGGAGCAACTACGTTATACATATGTATGTATCTACAAAGCATTCGCGTGCAACGTCGTTTCTACTGTACTTGGACCACACAAAGCTTTTACCTACTTTTACTGTGAGCTTTTCACTCAGTACTTTTTACTGACAGTTTTTACCTAACGAAAACTGTTCACACAGCCGTAAGTAATGCACATAATGTGTTCACACAGCCTGTATAGTGGTGCGGGGAAAAAACCTTATTTTCAACTTTTCGGGTCGTCCTGTGCTCCACATAAATTGGATCCTTTCATTCTCGCGGCTGTTATAACGGCCATCTTTCGCGTAACTGTTGAACTAATAAAATGGATTCTAACTACTCACGTTTCTGAGTAATAAGTCTCGAAACCTCCGGGAAAAAACCTTATGCGGGAAAAAACCCTAATGCGGGGAAAAAACATTATCACATTTTTTGGTTGTTCTATTAGCAGTGAGTATAAATACAATTTCATCGTGTTCTACAACTCTTAGTCTGCAGTATGGACTAAAAAACCGTTTCTCCGACACCCATGTGACTCACAATGACTCTTCAAAAATTGACCCTTTTTGGCAGAAATGACTTCTGCCCAAATATGCATTTTTTCCGTATTTAAAAGCATTACAAACAGATTTTTGCGCTTATTACCTTCGAAACGGTGGACAAACACTGCCCGTGTCTAGTCTACCATCCTTGGATTTAAGTGGTACGCAGCAGCTAAAGCCTAAATATTCCAAAAAATGCCAAATTTTGGTGAAACATCACCAAAACAGGTTTCGTAAGGGGTGTCAGGGTATGGTCCAAAACGACAAAAACGACCTTTTTCGGCCAAATGAACGGTCTCAATGAAGTCTACGCATGTTTTTAGCCCAGATGAATTAACTTTCGTAGCAACAATGGGTGAGTTTAGCCAAAAATTGTCACCAAACAAAATTATGGGTTTTTTCCCCGCAATAGGATTTTTCCCCGCACAAACTTTGAACAGTCACAGGTCAACCACAACGTTTTTCACTGTTTTTGAGCTTCAGAAGTATAGAGGAAAGGTAACTCTCTTGAAAAATGCAAACGGCGTTGGCCTAAAGTGTTTCTGTGAAAAATTATGACAAGTCAAAAATTTGAAAAATTTTGTCACTTTGGAAATTTTCAACATGCTAAATTTTGAAATTTTATAAAAAATGCTAAAGGCCTCAAAACTGCACAGAAATTGGTGTGGTAAGTCTTGTTTGAGATACTCAAAAAGGTCCTATGTCGTAAGGTTCGGCCAGGAAGCACTAGGGTTTTTACCCCGCAAAACGCGTAGGGTATTTTTTCCCGCACCACTATATCAACCAAATTGTTACTTAAGTAAAGTATATATATAAAAGTTTCTAAAGTTACCTAAGTAAAAAGTAAGTCAGTGTGGCCTGATGCCTCAAACTTCAGTTACAACAGCAGCGCATAGCCTTGAACAGTGTAACACCGTGCCCCAATATGCAGATACTATGTTTTGTGAGAATCAGTTCACGTTATCGACCCCCTAGAAAATTTCAATATACACCAAAAGTTAATACAGACACACACATTTCTGTGGTACACACAGACTTATCACCAGCTGTCTATGAGACTAAAAGTTTGTATTTGCAAACTACAAGTATATATATAATCATTACCTCACATCCTGAGATACCAATCAGAGGCCAAAGAAATCGATAAAACAAATGGTCGTAGTGAAACTAATAATAACAGAAGCAGCCAATAATAATTCTGATGAGTACAATGCCACTGTACTGCACATAGCTAGCACTGTTAGCAATGGCCTAGCTAGTTATTAGCTATGTGTACATTACTATTGTGTGTGCTGAGTTTAAAGTCAGTCTTGATAAGATCATCACGAAGGACTAGAAAACGCGTGGAGTCTTAAAAGCACTCCAGAACCTGTGTAGAAACCGTACAAGGCCCCAGTCTACCAATACAGTACCCCCTGATCAGGGGGGGTCAACTCAGCCCCCCCCTTACAGCCTCTGTCACCCCAGACCTGCCCCCACAGTGCCCCAATTTCCGCCTAACGGCACTAACCCCCTACCCGACCCCCCCCCCCCTTGTGGGCTATTCTGGTGGGCACATTAGCTGTGGCGCATGTTGCACAATAGTTGATGCCGTACTGCTCATTTTCACACACCGTATCGCCCCACTTGTGTTGCCGCACTTGTGTACTCCCACCCACACGTCTGGGGGTGCAAAAATACATGCGCTACAGTCGGCTGGAGGCACAGAAATATGCTGTTGTTTCTCTAAACTGTACATTCTCTAAGCTGACAAACTTTTAAAACAGATAGTCCATTACATATAAAAAATATTACTGTTACTCACGGGGCTAAATTTTTTAATATTTTCTGAAAATTGGTTAAGCCTGTTGTTATTATAGATGTCTATACAGACTAATATTATTGTCAAAATTTATTTGTCTTACCAAGAGTACATAATAGCGTCTCACTCTTTATAGAAGAGTGAGACGCTATTATGTACTCTTGGTCTTACTGCCCTCAAGTCGATGTCTTAAAAAAGTGATACCTAGAGGCGCTGCACAGGCGCAGTTGGACCTCTGCAAACACTCTTGTTGTTCAATACACAGTGAGTATTAACACAATAAGCAAGGTTGTGCAGGTCTCCAGGGTGAAGTGTGAAGTAGGATAGGCCCGTTAAGAGTATTTAAAGGGATTGCTGACAGCTCAGCATTGACCCAGTAGCTCAAAAAGTAAGAGCACTGGTCTGCAGACCCAGAGATGGTTGGTTCGAATCCCCCTTCTGTTTCTTGACACTAGTTCATACTGACTGACCGCTGACTTAGCTGATATATACATTATACATACATAGCTTCGCTTGACCCTGTTCGAACAAACACATTCTTGCATGTCCTTGGATGTCTAATCCGTCTTTTCAAAACAGTTTGTGCCGAAACTAAAGCAGTTACTGACACACTTCTTACTTTCAACCTTAGAATGCAAATTCAACCATTCGTCTCGCCTCGCCTATATATTTAGTATAATTTATCAGTCAATTAAGATATGATGCACTTAAACGTCAACAAAAAAATTTGGATATATAACCATTAACCAATCAACATGATATGTATTATACGTATAAGTCAAATCAACTGAAGAATTAGTCTCCTAGAAGCTTTAACCCTTTACCTAAAGTCTGACCAAAAAAGGTTGAGTCACTTAATGTTTTGCTTGTTGCATAAAAATGATAAGAGATAGCCCCAACAAAGTATATATATTCTTGACCCTTGGGACGAGTAGAATTTCATAGTGACCATCACTGGTCACTACTGGTCACTCTGACGAAAAAGTTACTGTACGATCACAAATAACGCTTAAAACTTGATTACAACATATTTTTTAAATGTTGATCTGCACTTAATCAGCAATTTTCAGTCAATAATAGTTCAACTACCTCAATTTTAACTCACTGCAAAATAGAGTGAATTTTCAAAAAAATTTAATTGAGCAATATTTTAGCAAAAATTATGCTATTTTTGACTAAAAATGCTATTTAACATACGAATAAATAATTTTTAACATAACTTTAAGTTTTAATACAGGTATAGCAGTAGTGGTCACTCCACCAATATTACACACTGTACTCAGTAATGTTCATAGTTTATAAACGGGATTTTGCACTTTGCCGCTCCGTCGGGATAGCTGAGTGGTCGGAGGCGCTACTCACCAACGGATGGGTCAAGAGTTCGATCCCCAAGGGGTAATGTTGTTTTTCTTTTTTCTTTTTTTAGTTTAACATGTTTTATTGCATTACTTACACAATTAAAGCTTTCTATGAATTTGAACTTGTTATTTTAAAATTTTTACACATATATTTATGCAGAAAACATAGCTACAATGTTTCTGTGTAGAATTGTTAAAAACACAAACTGATTTAAAAAAATAACAAGTTCAAATTCATAGAAAGCTTAAATTATGTAAGTAATGCAATAAAATATGTTAAACTAAAAAAAGAAAAACAACATTACCCCTTGGGGATCGAACCTTACCCCATCCGTTGGTGAGTAGCGCCTCCGACCACTCGGCTATCCGGACGCAGCGGCGACGTGCAAAATCCCCTTTATAAACTATGAACATTACTGAGTACAGTGTGTAATATTGGTGGAGTGACCACTACTGCTATAACTGTATTAAAGCTTAAAATTATGTTAAAAATTATTTATTCGTACGTTAAATAGCATTTTTAGTCAAAAATAGCATATTTTTTGCTAAAATATTGCTCAATTAAATTTTTTTGAAAATTCACTCTATTTTGCAGTGAGTTAAAATTGAGGTAGTTGAACTATTATTGACTGAAAATTGCTGATTAAGTGCAGATCAACATTTTAAAAATATGTTGTAACTTGTAATCAAGTTTTAAGCGTTATTTGTGATCAGTTTTGTGTAGTCAGGCACTAAAGACAGTTGGTGCAACTTTTTGGGAAATGACCAATGGTCAGTCACCAGTGAAAAAAGTGAACCGTTTTTGAAATTAAGCAGTAGTAGCAATTCTTGCAGCTTCAGATAGGCTAAATTACAAGATTCATATCTGCAACCTGTGAAAAAAATCTCGATATGCCACCCTAGTGGTCAAGTGGTCAGTTTACTGGGTGTATTAAATTCAGCTACAGTATAATACAGTAAAATAAGGAGTCGGAACAAATAGCCCGCGTTATTTTCCACACTATGACAGGAAAATTGGACCGTGAAAGTATTCAAGAATTGTTTTAGTAACAAAAAAGCACTTTTTCTTCGACAGTTAATAAGTGGACACTGAGTGGACATTGAGTGGACATCAATAGCTCATTCGAAAGTTTGTCTGCTGGACATAAACCTACAATATATTATGAATGATGCTTGTGAATTTGTTAGGCGTACAGTAACTTTTTCGTCAGAGTGACCAGTAGTGATTAGTGATGGTCACTATGAAATTCTACTCGTCCCAAGGGTCAAGAATATATATACTTTGTTGGGGCTGTCTCTTATCATTTTTATGCAACAAGCAAAACATTAAGTGACTCAACCTTTTTTGGTCAGACTTTAGAAAACTAGACTTACAACATAAAAAAACTCACCACCACCTTACCTCATGCATACTACCAAAAAACTCTTGAGCCCAATTCATATGTACTTGTCGTTAAGGACACAGGGACAGGGACAAGGACAAAAAAAGGTCACCTGCTGTGAATAACTGATGCCCGCTTCCCACTGCAGGTTTGAGGTTTAAGGTTTAAGGTTTAAGGGTTAACGTAGACAGAAGCGGTTTTGCTAATTTTTTTGTATTCACTCGACAGTCTGTAAATGATATAAACAATTCGTCATGAGAAAAATTGGCATTTTTGGCTGGATAGTTTTCTTGGAACTGCTTGAGGACAAAACACTATATATAACAAGGACAAGGACGAGTATGAACCGGGCTTTATCACATCAAAAGTACAGAATATGTATATCCTATTCAGATATATAGGATATATGTATGATCCTATTATGGACTCTTTGTCATACAGTACATATCAATCCGTTATCACAGTATACATATCTAGATAACATACGGAGAATAGGTGCGTGACATTAATTATGAATGTATAAATATATAAAAATTACGTAACAACTAGAAAACATATCAGAAAAACTGTATGTACAGGTGAAACGTAAGCCAGAGCCATTAATGTGAACACGCGCTGAGATGAGGGAAAGAAGGCCAGAAAACATTAAGCAGAACCAAGAGAGTTCATTTGAAAACACGATATGATGGAACGATGGCAGAAAACTTATGACACTTTATGCATTTTCCAATATTTCTCACACCCCACTATCAGCTTGACTTTGTCTATTTATCCGGACCACGGATATAAGCCTATTCCAGTAGTGCCACGCCACAACAGGTCTTTAATTTTGATTCTGAAGCACAATACTGAGCTTGTGTTGCCCATTCTGTACGTCTGTGTGACCTCAGCTTCAGCGAAGGAGTGTGTATATCAGTTGTGTTTTGTGGCCTCAGAAAGTTAGCATAGAGCTAATAACAACGACAACAGAAATAAGTGTATCGCAAATGGGGTGGCTCGGCCACCAACCAATGAAAAACCCAACAATGAAAATGCATACATATCTATTAAGTTCATTTTGTTGAAAAAATTCCGAACATACAATTCCACAAAAAAACAATGTATGTATTATATCAAAAAAACTAACCGGACATAGTCATCGTACTGGGGAATTAAAACGCCACGAGGGAAATCCGACCAGTGGCCTAAAAATAAAACAAACAGAATGAAAAACAAAAAGAAAAACAAAAAACAATAAGCTCTTAGCGTTGCCGTTATATATATACTAAGGGGACGTTTTTCAGGTTTATCTAAAACTGGATTTAGCTGACTATATTTAAATTGATTTGGTCAATAATAGGACTGCATAAATTAATCCGCTAATTAACTTTGATAAAGTCTTAAAGAAGAAGTTGGAATGAAATTAAGTAGATTGTGAAATACTCTATGTGTACTTAACGTGAAAAGGGACATTTAAAACAAGAAAAGCTTATATATGTTTTTTGTCCGAAATGAAATAATAATAAGTATTGTATGGCAGAACATTCTAGACAAATAGTGCCAAAAGTAAGCTTTCGAACATCAGATTTTATGGAAAAACCCCCATTTTTATGCAGAATTATGAAATTGAGACTTCCCGTCGTATTTTTGCCCGCCCTGACTTTATTAATAGACAAAAAATAGAAAAAAAAACATGAAAAACTAGACCTATGAAGAATGAAAATTTTGGAAAAATTAATAAGTCATCATTTTAAAATAAACAAACAAGAAAATGTAGAAAATTGACTGGTGTACACTGTTGACAGACATGACGCATACTCTATATATACTTGTTCCACGCATGGAGACGAACAATGGACGGATGAACACTGCATAAAAATGTCAACGAAAAATACGCTGCCACTCAACCTAAGTTCAAAGCACCGTAATGCTTGTGTCACATGCTGGGAAAAAAATTGGGAGATTTCATAGATATATGCACCACTTGGGGCGCTCCAGGGATCCTAAACATTCTGCCGATTTAAGTATGGATGAAATTTTGAAGAGAAGGAATTCTATCCGATAAAAAGACAATATACCAACGAAAACCTAATGTCAAAAAAGTTAGGTAATGTTAAGTGAAGTTTCTCAGTCGAGAATCTAAGCGTAGGTACACCAGAAGCCACTATTTTGAGAGTTGAAAACGTGATCTCACAGTAAACGTAACGTGCGTCTCTTCAGGACTTTTAAGGCGCTCGTCACCTGCTGACGGCACTAAGGCCGTTTCACACGAGGGCGCATGTTGCTCCATGGCGTACGCAAGACGCCTGAGGGCGTACATGAGCAGGCTGTCAGCAAGAGCACGTGCAATAGCTCTTGCTGAAGCGCTAACTCGTACGCCCTATTGTGGATCTTGCAATGCGCCAAAAAATGCGTCCTCGTGTGAAATGACCTTAACGCATTAAACAAATACCACAAATATTGGGGATTTCAACTAGAGTTCACTAATTTAAGCTATGGGTCAGTTTGCCCCACCCCCGTGGAAATCACAATGAATTCCTAAGAGTTTCTCACGGCTCCTACAGACAAATATGCGCCAGTCCTTGCCATGTTTCTATAGTAAATATAAAATGCATCAAGTGTCATAGTAGCAGCACTGTGAGTGGAACAGAGAAGAATACAATTACCTCCGAGTGTTCTGCTGAGAAGCATGTTTGCTAATAAAATGGAATGGAAAAAATCCCACGAGTAGAATGGGTATATATGTTGACTTTGGCTTGAAACTCCGTTTCCCCGCATCACTGACCCCGGGATATAAGCCGCCCCAACTAGTTCCCAACAAAAAGCTGACATTTCGGGGCTCGCCATTATGTACTCTTGCTCTATCCTACATATATACAAGCTTAAATTGCATATAATCATATGCTTAAATTGAATATTATCAAAGGTGATCACTTGTCGATTCTGATAGCCATACCCGCAAAATAGAGGATGGGGGGACCCTCCCCACAAATTCGGGATCTGGGAGAAGGTCCCGCAAATTGGCGTAGAAGTAGGCAAAAATAGCACCATTTTCGAAAAACTGGCAAACTTTATGTTATTTTTGGTAAACACTAGTGGCGATTTTCCAGTTCCTGTGAACGCTCACTTTTGAAATGCACAATATGAGCGACTAGATGACGACGTGCTAGTGTCTAGTGTGCTTCCTAAGTCTCGGCTTAAGCCTACGCCAGAGCCAAACCCGAAGTCCCAGAAACCATCAGCCAATCACGGAAGAGATGTGCTAAAGATAGTGCGCGTTCACAATCACAGGAAATATAAATAGTATCAGGGAGCGAGCGTCCCAAAAATGTAGTTGGAGAGCCCCCCCCCCCCCGTGAAATTTCAACTTCGTTATATTTATGCCTACACTCCACAGCCGTAGTCACAAACTAATCTGCCTTGGTCGGGTCGAATGAGGCTCACGGTCCGTCTTGTAAACTTTTTTTTATTTTTTTTATTTTTTTTGGAAATAAAAGCTAAAAGGAGATTCCAGTCACCTCGGATTGAGCCAGCTTTAAGAGTTTGTGCTTTGCACGCACAGCTAAATTTTGATATCAGTTTTGATTCACCCCCGTAGCACAGCAAAGATGAGATCAGGGTCGGACTTTTCGAACAGGAGTGCTCAACATTTTCCCTAGCCCGGCCCCGATTGGGCATAGACGTCGGCCGGCCCTGACTCCAGCTACACCCCCCCTCCCCCCGAGGTTTTGGATTTTGTCAAAACGTCTAACATCTAATCTTACCTCTGTAGCTGCAGTGCCAGACTTAGTAGTCGTGTGAAACAACAGAAATAATGGATAAAACAACAAGAGATCGATCTCACCTTACCTCCCCTTTTAGTCGAAAACCTTGTACGGCATATTCCAGGAGCAGCAGTTCAAACCTGATCGAACTTTTGAAATCGAATCGAAATTTAACGCAAAATCGACAAGTAGACAGATCAACGAAAGCTCAATCAAAAATCAATTTCAGCCATAAGTGGGCACAGGCAACAACTTTGTACGTCGCATCGTAATAACTATACCTACACAAGTGCCGCCCAGTGCGCACCCAAACCTGGTTGTAAAGTATCCAGGTCTTTTCCGTTATTCCCCCACCAGTCCGGAATTTGAAATTTACAGAACCGATTTGAATAACTTTTGCACCAATGGACTCCTCTTGACCTCAAGACTTCAAAAATGCAAGTTTTAAAAATTTTTGAATTTTTAAAAAACTTAAAAAATTTAAAATATAATACAAATGCGGATTTTTTCATTTTCTGAGACGAGGAAAGTGTTCTATATAAGAATTTTTGGGTTTTGGATCGCTAAAATTATAAAAAAATTTCAAAAATTTGAAAATGTAAATATTTTTAAATTTTTAAATTTTTTAAAATCCGGTTTTTTGAAATTCTGAGGTCAAGAAGAGTCCGTTGGTGCAAAAATAATTCAAATCGGCTCAGTAAATTCCAAATTCCGCACTGGTGGGGGAACAACGGAAAAGACCCAAGTATCCAATGGATAATCAATACATCATATTACATGTGTGTGTCTCACAGGTAGCATCACATAGTCAATCGATACTATGCAATCACTGCTGTGTGGGTGTGTGCGTGTTGTACAGTGGGAGTTCGTGCCATCAATGCTTGTCACACAACCACGAAGTGGCGTCAAAAGTTGATTCTGTTTTATCATGGTTTCATTATTCTCAGACAAAGAAGCCCAATCTGCGGCAAAATCTTGAGTAAGTATAAAGCACACACTTTCAAGTACAATGGCCAGAGGCCATCGTAAACCTGTTGGGTCATTAACCTGATTCAGTTTTTGTAAAAAGCGTATAATTTTGCAGCCACCAAAACTGCAAAATCTCAATAAAAAGGTATTAAATAGTGAAGTTTAATCACTGTATGTACTCTGCAGTCATTTTTATTATTGAAAAAATTTCAATTTCAACTTGGTCTGTTTTTGCGTCACTTTGGAAGCAGGCAACATTGTCAACACTGGCATACACTCGAATGGAAGTAATAAGTTTCACATTGATGTAAAAGCTTAAGTTTTTAGGAATCTGAGTGGTTGAGTGGTTAGTGTGTCAGGTTTGTAACCATGGGTCACTGCTTCGATTCCTAGTGTATCCTTCACTTTTTTATTTTTGCATTTTCGCCTACCATGCTTGAACATTGGAAGAAGACAAGTGAAAATACAAGGCATTTGGTAGTGACAGATACATAAAGCACTTTAACGCTAGCAGTGTGTTAAGATACCAGAATCAAAATTAAAGACCTGTTGAGTTGTGGCCCAACAGGAAAAACGTCACCTCACGTTTTGAAAACAAAATAGAAACTTTTTGCGCGGCCGCAAAACCCCTGTGAATTATGTATTCTCAAATTAGGTATGTATATAATTATAAAGTATACATAGCGTTTATGCAAAATTATGTATTATAAAGTATGTATCTATTCTTAAAAAAACAAAACAAATCCTTTCACTATTCTTTTGGTCCTGACCTTATCGCTTTCAATAATTTCTGCTAGTGCCTAGTGCACCGTGCACGTAACAAAAAATGCTTACAAAAACAAACATTCTAACAAAAAAGAAACTAAAATTATATTATACAACACATGAAATATAAATGAAACGAAAACTGAAGTGACTGAGTTTGTGGCAGCTGGATAGACTTGAATGCGATCTTGTTTGAGTTTGATGGCGTGAAGTATGTTTGCGTATGCGTTGCAGTGACTGGCAGACGGGAGGGCTTACTCAAGCCTGAGCACAAAGCCACTTCACTGCAACAACACACCAATATCACTAGCATCACACTCAATTAAAGCATAGTTCGTACTTGTCCGTAAGTGTGTGCGTTTGTCCATGAGCAAACAGCTTGCGCAGCTGATGCAGAAAAATGCACAGCCGTAACCTACGGTTACCATTACGGCCGATATCCGTACGTTCCGATTCCGGTTTGTCCTAAAGTGTAAATTGGTAAAAAAACAAAACGCGGTCTGTCCTAACCATACGTGGGCAGCAGACGAATTTCTGTTAGGGGGGTGTGCGGAGCTCTTCCTTCGTGAGCTACCTTCGCCACATTCTGAGGGCGGGTGTGAAGAAAATTTGGGGGGAGGATGCATTATGTGCCTACGGGGGGGGTGAACAACCCCCCACGCCTATTATGTTTATAACTCTACATATGACACACCTGTCTACCGTCAGCTATAGCCAATAACCACACTACTATAGCTGAAAGTTCAAAATCAAACAGTTAAGTTGCACAATTTCCATATCCCATACTACGAAAAAACAAAAAAGCCTTCTAAAAAAGTTTCTCTTCAACCGCAACCAATGTACAACAGTTTATTGATCAATGAAACACAACAGTGCATAAATAATCCAAAGTTTTATTATAATAATGCAAATAACATCAACTATCACTAGCATCACTATCACTGTCCGCATAACCAGCCAGAGCTCCTAGCGCTCCTTTACTGTCAATCACTGCTTTGTCTTCGTTTTTCCCTTTTTCCTCTTTATTTCTCTTCTCTTCGTTTTCTACTGTATTTTCCGTTTTCTCTTGCTGTTCCTTCGATTTCTTCGCTTCGTCTGTTCCACTGGAATCGACCTCTGTGTTTTTCCGTTTCACTTTTACTCCGGAAAGCAGGGCTTTTTGTTTAGTCAGCGAAGACGTGCCCTTGGCGCCACTTTTGGTCGTCAAACTCAGGCCTCCGGGTTGTTTGGATGAGACCTGAAAAAATAAAAACAGTGAAAGTGCCAGCTCAGTCACTACGGACCAGCTGATTTCGATAATACATAGTACACCGTCTACCTTAATCAGTGCTAGAATTACAAGTTAAGCAAACCTGGAAGCTACTCTTAACACAAATATTTCCGGTGTGGTTTAATAAAATCATACTCATAGTTTACAGATCTGTCTGAAAAAGGTACTGTGATTCTGAAACTACCCTCTAAGTCAGAACTAATAATGATTCACCATGACACAAATACAGCGGAGGGGGAGCACCAATCCCTTACCGGCTTCCCGTCCATATAATTTAAACATGCAGCCGCAGCAGCACACTTAAACTTGCATAATGGCCATATATATGCTATATGTGATCTAATCTAAAATCTGATAAAAAATTGCTGGACCCTGAGGCAAAAAGAAACGCGCGATTTCACTACGAAAAGAACGAATTGTGAGCATCGGGAGTACTGTGGGAGTGAGTAGTCACAAAAATCATGCCACCTGTCTTCTTTCAGGGTTCCGAAACTTCCGGTCACACTTAAATCTGGTCTAAAGACTGCAAAAAAGGCTGCACCACTTCCTTATTCTAGTGACATGACTTCTTTGACTGCCTTGTGTACTCTTGATAGTCAAAATCTATTCTTTCCGCAACGAAATCACATGTTCCGTTTTCTCAAGAGTGGTGCAACTATTATTTGTCAGACTTTAGTTAATCTCCATCTAATCCCCTAAATCCCGCCTTGCTAAAGCCATATGAGAAGTTAACCAAATAGTCCCTACATTTAATTCATTCGCTTCAGTAGCACTAGTCGTCGCGCGGACGGAGCCAGACTTCGTCCCCAGCGTGGACGTGGAGGGACTTGGTTGGCTGTCTTCGTCCCCAGACCCCCCCGCCTCCTCCTCCCCCTCGTCATCCACAATCCGTCGGATCAGCTCCCCCTCCATGCCGCGACCGAATAGAGCCCTGAAACAAAACAATAACCAGTCCGACTAGAGACCAAGTGGACAGCCAGTACAACCAAAGATTACATGGGGGATCTGGCGGGGGGGCAAACTCGCCCCCAGCATCAGATTTGAGATTTGGGACAAGCCTCCACTTCCTGGTGCTGAACAAAGGGTGTCGAAAGGTAAAAATTGCACCAGATCGCTGTAAAATGCTTAAAATATGAGCAACAGGCAAGAAAAATCGTCAAAAAACATCCCAATTTTGCAAAAAATGCCAACATTTTTAGGCAAAAATTGAAATTTTTTCGTTGTTGTCAGTTCAAGTCCCGAAACGTATCGACAAGTTCCCCCGTAAAATTTAGAAATATCCTGGACAAGCCCCCCCCCCACTCCCAGCCGAGCCCCCGTGTACATGCATGAGTGCTACTGGTGACTGGTCACAAAAAAAGTAGAGTAGGCGGTTTACAGCACAAAGGGAAATGAAAAGTCCTGTAAATTTATAAATCTAATCACGACTCAAAAACAAGCCTTACTATTTTGACCGCCATTCTATTCACTGTCAGTCTAACGTCATTTTTTTACTTCGCGCAACCAACAACAAAGCACAGGCACATTTTCATGTATCACGATGAATCTATTCACAATTAGGTTTCTCAATCTTTTCTAGCCAACCGTCCGTCTAATTCAGTCCCACTCACAAGTCACAAGTCCCCACCTTATGCGCGTATTAACTGGCGAGAAGGCACTCACTGGACGAAAGCTACATCCTCTAGCCAAAATCCGCCCCCCCCCCTTATACGCCCACGTATGATCACGACTCGAAAATGGCGACATTATTTTGACTGCCATTCTGTTCAACCGTCAATGATTGAACGTCGTAATCAGGTTTGTTTTCTCTAGCCAACCATCTGTCTAACTCAGTCTATAAATACTCACAGGTCCCCCCCCCCCCTTAGGCCTTAAGGCCAGTAAAGGGGAGGGAAGGGTTAGAGACTCACTGGACAAAAGCTTCATCCTCAGCCTCCTGTGTGTTGCGCCGCTGCGCCGCTTCCAGCTGCCCCCGGCGCGCAATGGGCGCGATGATTGCGTCATAGTCTGGTCTGGCCTGGCGCTGATTCAGATCGCGCAGTTCCTCGAGCCGGCGCAACTCGTCCAGCTCGTCGCGGCTGCTCTTGGTGCGTCTCTCCAGCTGCTTCATGGGGTCCAGGGCGTCCTTGTCCTGTTGCTCCTGGTAGGCCTTCTGTTTGGCCTGTAGCATCTTGTCCGCCTCGAACAGTCGCGTCGCCCCGTGCTCCTCCGCATAGTCGCAGTTTTTCAAATCAGTCTAAAACATCCATGTAACGCAAATGTAAAAAAAATGACACTTGTTTGCGAAAATTTTGCAAGATTTTACAAAATTTAGGGCAATTTTGGTCGATCAGGGGAGCGGATCCCTAAATTTGACAGCAGAGCCCCCCCCCCCCCCCCAGAAAACATTTTGACCCCGTTCGTTACATATGGGAGCATGGCTAATACAGCGCACCTTGAAGGTGATCTCGGCAAGACATCGAGTGCAGCGGAAGTAAAATCTCCAGATGGCGATGCCCAGATAGGTCTCATTCTCCACTCGCTCGCGACGCGCGTTGAACTTGCGACCCTTGTAGATGAACTCCCCGCACGTGTTGCATCTGAAACAAAACAGAGACAACAGACAACAATGGGATAACCGAAGTAAAGAATCCCTTGTAAAACACAGAGGAAACCTTCCTGAACCGGAAACGGGCTACGCTACCCCTGCTATGAATCCCGAAGAAAGCATACTTCATATTGAACGGCGCCATCACTCGTTGAATCCACTTTCGGGGAATACCAGTCCGCAGTTTGCGCAATTTTCGAGGATCGAAATCCGGCGGGTAGTATTTCTGAAACAAAGCATACCACGAACTTGACAATATAATAGTGGGTGACTTAAAAACTAGGTCTAAAACGCTTTCCAATTCTGCAAAACATGGAAGCAGCCGATCAAACCGGTTGATTTGAACAAAAAGTCGAGTCAAAGTACACGTCATACTGTATTACTGTAGTATATACAGGGGCGTAGCCAGGGGGGGGGGGGAATTCCCCCCCCCCCGAATTTTTTTCCGACTGAAATGTTACACAAGGGTCCCCCCTCTGGTTTTTATGGTCCGGCCGGAAAAAATTTCTGATACGTCTCCAATTGACCAAATTTGGCCTAAAAATAAAAAATTTCCTCAATTTGTTTCTGGGGGCTGCCGCCCCCAGACCCCCGCAACCTTGTGGTTCACTGTTTCTTGCTTTTGTGTTCCGTTAAAGCGTGTCCACGTGTATATGAGTGCATTGCGCACTATATATTCATTTGCTTAATACACTGTTAAATGTATCTTTTTAGCTGTTTTATCGCAGCTAAAAAGACATTTTTAGTAAATTTGCGGCTCGTAATGTCATAAAGTTTTCGAATTTGCTAGCTTCTGGACCCTTGTCGGTCCAGCAGTTTTGTAAATTTTGGTGTTTTGAGCTCCAATTTTACAATCGATGCCGCTCTGGTCAAAAAATTAGCGTTGTTTTTGAACGAAATATGCTAATAAGTGTCGTTTTTTGCGTTAAAATTGCAGTTACGTGCATTTTAACACATTTCAAAAAATCGAAAAGTCATTTCCCCCCCCCCCGAAATTTTTTCCTGGCTACGCCACTGCTGTAGTATAGTATATTATTAGATAGTATATTCAGAGTTTTTTTTCAAAATCGGATTTCATCATTCTGGCGTCATTTTTAAATTCCTGTCATTTTTATTTTTGGTTCGTCAAAATTAAATGATGGCTTTACAGTAGCGTTGCGCTGCAGCAATATTGCTAGTTACATTATCTTACATTTTTATGAAATTTAAGCGGTTTTTTACCCAATTTTGGCCAAAATTTGTTCGAATCTGTGTTTGTTGGCCAAGAAAAGATGTAAATTACTAAATTGCGATTTTTTGACAGGGGGGGTCAAAACTAAGTATATAGACCGATGGGATGGTGGGGGGCTTGTCCCGGACGAACTTAGGCCGAACTTGGTCAAATGAAGACGTATCAGAAATTTTTTCGAGCCGAGAAATTTATATAAATGCAAATCCCGTCAGAAGCAGAACGTCACATCAGATAGTGCACTAGATAGGTATATAAATGTACTCGTGTACACACGCAGAGGCTTTGATGAAAGTTAATAACGAAGACGAGTAAGCCACTAAGTTGCAGGGGTCTGGGGGCGGCAGCCCCCAGGAAAAATTGGAGATTTTTTCAATTTTTAGGCCGAATTTGGTCAAATCAGCGTCAATATTTGATCAAAACCTTTCGTCAAAGCTTCGTCATTTTTATTTTCTGAACGTCATTTTTAAGTTTCATTTCTGCAAATGACGCCATTTTTGACTAAAAAAAACCCTGAGTATATTGTATACAGTATATTATACTAGACAAACATTAGATGAGAAAACGTACGTTCAAGACTTTTCGCTCAGCCATCTCCTTATAATGTTATAATACTGCTATAAATGTTTCCCTGAAAACAAAACAAAAATATATATATACATTATGCAAGCCAAGAGATATTAGTCATGTTGTGATTTGACGGGTTTACGTGATCAACCTAGTATTTTGAGTTACTAGCATATAATCCAAGCTATATATATAGTACATACACAGATTACAGAAGCAAGTGTAGTCAGTGTCTCTGTTCCCATGTCGTCCCAGACAGCTGTCACTAGGCTTTAGACTATATATGAGTTTTTGGGTCAAAAATTTAGGACGCCAGGACTAGGACTTAAGCCCCCGTAACCAAAAAGTGTAAGCTCGGCTTTTTATCAGAGCTTATAGCAAGCATGGCTTAAAATCCCGGCTTTTCGTATTCATAAAACCAAGCCCGGATTTTTATCCCGGCTGGTATTCATATTGGTATTTGGTTAAATGCGGTTGGGGGGGGGAAATAGTGGATCTTTTTTTTAGTAGAGCTCTCTGGGGGAAGCATTTTTGCTTCAAGAACCCCTATTTCATTTTGTGAATTTTCTGATATGGCCCCCGAAATCTGAACCCACACTGAGGGACGTTTTCTCCGTTCTAAACGTGTTTAAATGGAGTCGGAATAATGTTTACAATTTTTTTGAATCAAAACAAAGGCACGTTGAACCCGTTCCTTCCGAAAAAATGGCCAAATTCACCAAAAGTCCAATTACTGGGCGCTTAGCCTAGAGAATCCTGCCAGCTAAGCCTAGACGATGCCTTAAAACATCATAACGCACTTAAACCTATCCAAAAACAAATATTTTAGCCATTTTTGGTTTAAAACTTTCGCTTACGTTCACTTCTCAAAACGCTGAAAATGCAATTTTCAAGAGCTCATAGCTCAGAAAATGGATCAAGTACAGTTGGGGGGGGGGAAATAGTGGCAGTAGCGTACCCAGGATTTCGCGAAGGGGGGGGGGGGCTGAACTGATGGTCGACGACCGGGGGGGGGGGTGAAAAGTTTTATATATAATTTTTATAAACGCAGTCCGCGGCAGTCTGCAGAAAGTTCAGCTTTTAAAAAATTTTTTTACTGATTTCATTGATATTGCAAAAAAGTTTTATATACGCAACATGTCGTGCAATCATAGTGGTTGCAGGGGTCTAGGGGCGGCAGCCCCCAGAAGCTGGAGCTTTTTTAGAATTTTGAAATTAAATTTGCATTGAAAAACCATTTCTAAGCAACAGTTGTCGTGAAATCATAGTGGCTGCAGGGGTCTTGGGGCGGTAGCCCCCAGAAGCTGGGGCTTTTTCAAAATTTTGAAATAAAATTTGCATTGAAAAAGCAATTCTAAGCAACACTTGTTGCACAGGAAAAAATTTTTTCGAAAAGTGACCAAAAAATGAAGGAAAAATGGAGGAAATGCAATTTGAACCAATTTTAGAATATGTATTCCTTTAATTTTCATACTCATTTCGTGCGTTTTCATACTCATAGTACATATTTTGTCTAAACTTTTGCTTTTATTCCTTCAACTTTCGTTTTTATTTCTATACATTTTTAGTCTAATTTTGGCTTAATTTCCGTCACATTTCCTCTGAATTTCCGTAGCTTTTCTGTCATTTTTCAGCAATATTTCAGTGAAATTTCCGCTAAATTTCTGCAGCTTTTCTGTTATTTTTCAGTAATGTTTCATTTAATTTTCCGTCATATTTCCGCTAAATTTCTACAATTTTTCTGTTATTTTTCAGTAATGTTTCATTCATATTTCCTTCACATTTCAGCCAAATTTCCGCAACTTTTCTATTATTTTTCAGCACTTAGTATGTGATTACGGGTCTAAGTGTTGCTCACATACATACCATACATGGGCAAGACCCGGGATTTTCCCGGGTAGACCGCGCGACCGCGCAGCGGTCGAAGTTGGACCGCGCAGCCTGAGCGGAGAGAGGGCTGCTCTGAGTAACTATAAGGACCGCGCGCATAACGGCCGCGAGAGTTGACTGCGCAGTGTAACCGTAGATTGATTGAGCAGTCCAAGTCTGCTCAGTCTGACTATTAATTGACCGAGCAGTCCCAATGACTGCGCAGTTTAATTCTAGGTTGATTGCGCAGTCAAACATGAGTTGAACTGCGCAGTCGGTATATAAGATTTGCGCAGCCAATTAATAGTTGGACTGCGGCGTGTGGGCACTGCGCAGTCCAAATAGTCTGTGCAGGCGCAGTCAAACTAGAACTGCGCACTGCGCAGTCAGTAGGATTGCGCAGCCAATACGAGTTGGACCGCGCAGTCCAATGCTACAAATAGTTCGCGCAGTCCAACTCTTAATTGACTGTGCATTCCTAATGATTGCGCAGTCTAACTATAGATTGATTGCGCGGACCCTCCATTTGTTTTTATTGCCCGACCGAAAAAAATTTCTGATACGTCTCCAATTGACCAAACTTGACCTAAACGTGAAAAATTATCTTTTTATTCTGGGGGCTGCGGCCCCCAGACTTCTGGAACTTTTGGCTCACTATTCGTTGTTATTAACTTTCATCAACAATAAAGCCTATGCATTTCTACAAGACTACATTATGCAGAATTTACTCGTGGAATATACTGTCCGATGTGACGTTCCCATCTTTTGTTTTAATGTTACTTTCGGAAAAATTTTTTGATACGTCTCCAGTTAACCAAATTCAGCCTAAAAATTTAAAAAATCTCCATTTTTTTTTCTGCCCCCAGACTCCTGCAGCCTGTGACTCAGTGATCGGGTTTGCAATGCGAACTTAAGTGTTAAAATTACTAAAATGTGCGTTTCAACCCATCACAAAAACTCTGAAATTCATTCCCCCTGAAAATTTTTTCTGGGTGGGCCACTGACAGAGAATTTATGTAGATTAAAAATGACTAAAACTATATTTTGCAATGGACGCTTTCGACTGGGGTGAAGGGACCGCGCAAGAAATTGTTAGTTTTCCCGGGTTAATAATTAATAGGATATAAACTATCCTAAGCAAAATGATAAATATAATAATCCAGATTTGAATATACCAAACAAATGCTTATATTACCCTTATTAGTATTATCATAGTGCCTAAGCTAAATTCTTTTTATGGAAAGAAAATTATTTTTTGGAATCAGTCCATAGTGTTAAATAATAGAAACAAAATATCTTAAACCTATTTTAACTTACCTTTGTGGTACCCCCCGTGGTGTAGTGGTTAGCATTGAGGTCTCTGAAACCTCTGGTCGCTGGTTCGAGTTCGGCCGGGGGTCTCTTTTTTCAAGTCTTAAACTTAGGATTTTTTGAGCACTCCGACAGTATTTTCACTTCATTAGTAAGTGTTTCAATCCAATCATATACGTACATTACCTTATTTACCATTTATTTGGCCAAAAAGCACCAATTTCGACAATTTTTAGCCAAGATTTAAGTGAAAATAGTTTAATTTAACCCTATGTCGTCCCGTTTAGGACCGAATTTTGGGGCACCTCTTCCCCCAATCCTACCAAACATTACTTTATCAGAAACTTTTTCAAGTTTTTGGGCTTTTTGCTGATCAGCGTATTTTCTTCGTGTCATACATCCCTAACATACCTGACGCACTAAACTTGTAATAATAATAATAATAATGTTTATTCAGAACAGATAAGCATAGCATGTTCATTTCAACCACCTTGCCCATGTATGATACATACACTTATGTACTGTACTTATGTACACTTCGCTTAGCTGATTCGCAATTGTTTCGGTTTTGTATTCACATTATGTTTAGTGTTTGGCTTAGCGGGGGAGCTAAGCTAAGCGATTAGTTGGGGATTTGTATTGAGCTCTCTTTCATGCAAGCTCAACACATGTGAGTATGCGTGTACGTTTTCAAGTTTACGCTTGAGGTTGGAATTTCAGCTTAAGCTGAGGGTCAGGCTTAAGTTTTGTAATTTTGAAAAACCGTTGACGTTAACCTTGTTTTCAATTTAGGCCAAAGTTTGAATCTGAAGCCAAACTATGTGGCTAAACCCGAAATTTGAGCCTTTTGTGAGGCTCGTTTTCGCAAAATTTTCAGAAACCCGGATTTTTGCCGTTCCAAAATACTTAAATGAAGTGTAAATAATGTTTAAAAATTTTTAGAACCAAGTCGACACACTTTAACCCTATTCTTTTAGAAAAATTGGCCAATCACCTGAAGCCTCCAATTTCTGGCGTATTTTAAAAAAACCAAAATACTCATATAGACCGCCGCCGTTGAAAATTTTAAAAAAAGTGAGATACCCGAGGATTTTGGGGTTAAATGCAGTAGGGGGGGGATATATAGTGGATCTATTTTTTTGAGTAGAGCACCTTGGGGGAAGCATTTTTGCTTCAAGGACCCCTATTTCATTTTTTGGATTTTCTGAGATAAGACCCCCCGAAATCGGAACCCTCAGTGAGGTACGTTTTCGCAATTTTTCCCGAAGCTCTTGTTTTTCCGTTCTAATGGTGTCAAAATAGTGTCAGATTATTGGTTACAATTTTTAGTATCAAAATAAAGGCTCTTTGACCGGGTTCCTGCCGAAAAATTGGCCAAATTCGCCAGAAACGTCCAATTTTTGACCAAATTCAAACTTGGGCTTAGGCTTAGGCTTAGTATGTAGCTTAGGCTTAGTATCAGGGTTAGGCTTAGGCTTAGGCTCAGGCTTAGGCAATAAAAAATCGAAATTTTCAGAAAAAATCCTGCCAGCTAAGCCTAGACGATGCCTTAAAACATCATAACGCACTCAAAAGTATCCAAAAACAAAGATTATAGCCATTTTTGGCTTCGAACTTTGGCCTACGTTCACTTCCAAAAACACTGAAAATGCAATTTTCAAGGGGTCATAGCTCAGAAAATCCAAATTTGTGGATAGGGGTTCTATTACAAAAAATGCTTCCCTCAAGGTGCTCTACTCCAAAAAATAGGTCCACTATTTTCCCCCCCTAACTGCACTTGATCTTAATTTTCAAGGGGTCATAGCTCAGAAAATCCAAACTTGTGGATCGGGGTTCTATTACAAAAAATGTTTCCCTCAAGGTGCGCTACTCCAAACAATAGGTCCACTATTCCCCCCCCCCCAACTGCACTTGATCCGGATTTTGACCTTTAAATTAAATAAATAAACTTCTTCTTCTTCTTCTAAATTGCTGTGCCAAATTTATCATTCGTAACCGAGTACTGTGTTTGCAAAGTTTGCACTGAAATTGCAAAAACCTCAAAAATGAAACTACCACTTTAAGTGGGCTGCAATCAATCTCACCACCGTCGACGCTAATGACAACGTGAGCATGAACAGCGGAAATCTTGCTAAAAAAGCATGGAAAATGACCTATGCTTTGACTGAAATGTATTCGTAACAATGCGGAAAAAAGTAAGAATTCGAAAAGCACGTCAATTGAAGCAGAAACTTGTAAAAAATATACAGAAAAGGCAACGAAATCTAGCACTAATATGTAGGAAAGTGAAAGGAAATAGAACCGAAAAGTAAAAGAAAATATATATAACGGAAACATGACCGAAGGAAATATGACCGAAAAGTGAAGGAAATGTGAAAGAAATATGACCGAAAAGTGAAGGAAATATGACCGAAAAGTGAAGGAAATATGACCGAAAAGTGAAGGAAATATGACCGAAAAGTGAAGAAAATATGACCGAAACGTGAAGGAAAAATATGTGCCGAAAAGTGGGTTAAGGTGGTAGTTGCGTTTTCGAGGTTTTTGTGATTTCTATCTAAACTTTGCGCCACCAGTACTCAAGTTATAAGTGACGCCTGATCATAAATTTTTGGGACAGTACCGTAAAGGTCAAAATCCCCAGGCATGTCTCTCACTTTTTTGAAATTTCACCTGTGGACGTTTTTAGAGGGTTTTAAAATTACAAGAAAATATCGTACATTTTCGGTGCGTTTGCTTATCAGCTATTTTCTCAGTAAATTGACCAGTTATTAAAAAAGTGGGGGACATGCCTGGGGATTTTAAACATGTCAAAAACCTTACCAACTTTCAGCCCTAACAGGTAATCGTATGATCCAGAGCTGTGGCGCAAACTTTTTGTAAAAAATTGTAAAATTTTGGAAAGGACCTTTCTTTAGTCGCTTATACTGAAAAGAAAATCACAGGTTAAATTTCAATGCATGGCATACATTTAGAAAAGATATTGTTCTATCTAATGCAAAAGACCGCTTGTGATTTGAATTTGTGAACGCTGAGCTATGGCTTTTCAAAAAAACACCTAAAAACGCAATTACCCCCTTAAATGCAGTTGGGGGGGAAAATAGTGGACCTATTTTTTTGAGTAGAGCACCTTGGGGGAAGCATTTTTGCTTCAAGAACCCCTATTTCATTTTTTGGATTTTTTGAGATACGACCCCCCGAAATCTGAACCCTCAGTGAGGGACGTTTTCGCAAATTTTTTCCGAAGCCCTTGTATTTACCGTTCTAATCGTGTCTAAATGGTGTCAGATTATTGTTTGCAATTTTTTAGGATCAAAACAAAGGCTTTTTAACCGGGTTCCTGCCGAAACATTGGCCAAATTCGCCAGAAACGTCCAATTTTTGACCAAATTCAAACTTGGCCTTAGGCTTGGGCTTAGGCTTAGGGCTTAGGCTTAGTATGGGGCTTAGGCTTAGTATCAGGCTTAGGCTTAGGCTTAGGTTCAGGCTTAGGCTTAGGCTCAGGCTTCGGCAATAAAAAAACGAAATTTTCAGAAAAAATCCTGCCAGCTTAGCCTAGAGAATCCTGCCAACTAAGCCTAGACGATGCCTTAAAACATCATAACGCACTCAACACTATCCAAAAACAGAGATTATAGCCATTTTTGGCTTCGAACTTTGGCCTACGTTCACTTCCAAAAACACTGAAAATGCAATTTTCAAGGGGTCATAGCTCGGAAAATCCAAATTTGTGGATAGGGTTTCTATTACAAAAAATGCATCCCTCAAGGTGTTCTACTCCAAAAAATAGGTCCACTATTTTCCCCCCCCCAACTGCACTTGATCCCGAAAAGTGACGGAAAGTTGGACTAAATGGAGGAAATGTGACGGAAAAATGAAGGAAATATTGCGGAAATGTTGCCGAAATGTGTCTGAAATGTGACGGAAAGTGAGAATTGTAATTGGAGGAAATTTGACAGAAATAGAGAGGAAATGTGAAGGAAATTTTTCCTTCGTTTTTCCGTCATTTTTCAGTGACATTTCGAAATTATTTTTTCCGGCGTTGTGAAATCATAGTGGTTGCAGGGGTCTGGGGGCGGCAGCCCCCAGAAGCTGAAGCTTTTTTAGAATTTTTAAATAAAATTTGCATTGAAAAAGCATTTCTAAGCAACACTTGTTGTGAAATCATAGTTGTAGCAGCGGTCTGTTCAGAGTCAGATTATGTCAAATATTTCAAACTTTTAACCTATTTAGATAAAAAAAGCACGAAAAATCGGCTCATGGGGGGACTAGCAAACCTGAAAAATACGTTGTATACAGGAAAAAATCGAAGAAAAACCATGGGTGACAAGGGCTGTCCTTAGACGTTCGTCCTCCACTCCACCCACCACACGGTTTTTAATTAAAAGCCACACAAAATATATAACTAAATACCAATAGTAGTTGTCAGCATTACTCATTATTAATACACCATAGCAGATATAAGTCATGTATATACATTAGAGCAGTAATGAATTAGGGGCGAGATTCCCTCGAAAGAAAATTTTTGGAAAATTTTTGAAATTTCAGTGTAATTTTAGTCAATTGGGAACGTGCCAGAAAATAAAACCAAAGACCATAGGAAAAAAAGTGAAAAAAGGGGGGGGCTGAAATCACGAAGGGGGGGGGGGCTAAAATCGCGAAGGGGGGGCTGATGTCCCCCCACAGGAAAAAATCTGATTACAAAAATATTACAAAAAAATTACAAATTTATTACAAACAATATGTAATAAATTTGTAATTTTTATGTCACATTTTTGTAATTTCACTGTGCAAGTTTGTAATTTTTTTGTAACTTTTTTGTCATTTTTTGTAATAATTTTGTAATTTTTTTGTAACTTTTATGTAATTTTTTTGTAATTCGAGTGCAAGTTTGTAATTTTTTTGTAACTTTTTTGTAATTTGCAGTTGAAAACATATACAAAATTTTTTGTAACTTTTTTGTAATTTTTTTGTAACTTTTTTGTAACTTTTTTGTAAGTTTTTTCCCAGTTGACGATTTTGAATTTTAACGATCAGTATATCTACAAACTGGCCGAATTCTATATAAAAAACCAGTTTTTGATAAAAAATACAAAAATGTTTTTGTAACTTTTTTGTAATTTTTTTGTAACTTTTTTGTGACTTTTTTGTAACTTTTTTGTAATTTTTTTGTAACTTTTTTGTAAGTAATTCCCACTTAACGATTTTGAAAATTTACGATCAATATATCTACAAATTGACCAATTTTAATTCATATAAAAAGATAACCCAGATTTACTAAAAAATATATACATACATATATACGCTGGGGGAGCGGAAGGCTCGGAATACTGGCGTTACAGACGGGTTTTTTTTCTAGCTATACACAGACGGGTTTCTGTGTCATGCTTACTGGAGCCCGTCCAACGACTGGGGTACTCCCCGCAAGCCAACTGGCCTTGGCGCAAGCGACATTTAGCTCAGCGGAACCCATGTGTTGATGCAAAGACGTTAACTGTCAATGTATGAACAAAAAAATAACGCACCTGTCACCTGTGCAAATGCTTATAAAGATTGTAAGCGATATACAACACTTGTTAGAGAGCAGTCTGGAACCGCACTACGGAAGGATAACTAAAAGCAAAGAGCATATATATATATATATATTAGGGATGTCGCGGATGTGACTTTTTTGACATCCGCGGATGCGGATGCGGATGCGGATGTTGACTTCTGACATCCGCGCGGATGCGGATGCGGATGCGGATCTTTTAAGAATACGTTCTAAACAAGTTATGAGCGGAATTTTTGAAAAATTTTTCACCAAAAAATACATAATATACTAAACATAGCAAGTATAAATGCGAGATGCAAGTACTAAGGAATGATACTTAGATAAAACAGTTTGTATCGAAGTTACAAAAAAATTACAAACTTGCACTCGAATTACAAAAAAATTACATAAAAGTTACAAAAATTACAAAATTATCCGAAAAATGACAAAAAAGTTACAAAAAAATTACAAACTCACATAAAACTGCCCAAAAATGTGACATAAAAATTACAAATTTATTACATATTGTTTGTAATCAATTTATTAATTTTTGTAATATTTTTGTAATCAGATTTTTTTCTATTGTGGGACATCAGCCCCCCTCGCGATTTTGCGCCCCCCCCTTCGTGATTCCAGCCCCTTTTCACTTTTTTCCTATGGTCTTTGGTTTTATTTTCTTGCACGTTCCCAAATGACTAAAATTACACTGAAATTTCAAAAATTTTCCAAAAATTTTCTTTCGAGGGAATCTCGCCCCTAATTCATTACTGCTCTAATGTATATACATGACTTATATCTGCTATGGTGTATTAATAATGAGTAATGCTGACAACTACTATTGGTATTTAGTTATATATTTTGTGTGGCTTTTAATTAAAAACCGTGTCATAGGTGGAGTGGAGGACGAACACTAAGGACGGGCCCTTCTCACCCATCCTTTCTTAATTTTGCTGTATTAGACATATTATTTTCAGGTTTGCTAGTCCCCCGTGAGCAATTTTCGTGCTTTTTTATCTAAATAGATAGTCATATGTCATATTTACTTGGTTCAGGTATCGTATTGTAATTCCATATCAAGGGTCTAGAAGTTAAATTTAAAATGTTAGTGTTAGAATGTTAAGTAAGTTAAGTTTAATTACATATAGTGGTGCGAGAAAAAACCCTATTTTCAACTTTGCCGGTCGTCTTGTGCTCCACATAAATCGAATCCATTAATGCTCGCGGCTGTTATAACGGTCATCTTTCGCCTAAATTGGTGCACCAGTAAAATGGATTCTAACTACTCACGTTTTGGAGTAGAATTCTCGAAACCTCCGGGGGAAAAAACCTACAATATGGACTAAAAAAACCGTTTCTCCAACACCCATGTGACTCATAATGATTGTTCAAAAATCGACCCTTTTTGGTAGAAATGACTTCTGCCCAAATATGCATTTTTTCAGTATTTAAAAGCAGTGACAACAGATTTTTGCGCTTATCAAGTTAGAAACGGTGAACAAACACCGCCCGCGTCTACCATTCTTGGATTTAAGAGATACGCAGCAGCTAAAGCCTAAATAGTCAAAAAATGCCAAATTTTGGTGAAACATCACCAAAACAGGTTTCGTAAGGGGTGTTGGGGTATGTGCCAACACGGCAAAAAACAACGTTTTGCGGCCAAATAAACAGTTTTAATGAAGTCTACGCTTGTTCTTACCCCAGATCAGTTAACTTTTGTCAAAGTTTATTGTGTGGTTTTGTAGAGCAACTTAGCGAGATATTGTTGGAAAAAAGTTTGTCAGATAATCTCAATCTAGCAAAGCAAAAAAACTTGTATATACTCATATTTTGTATTTTTTTATCCCATCTGACTATAATTTGTTTCGTTTTAGAAATTAAAGTGACTTTCGTTCGTGATTTGTGAAGCCAGCTGCGAACATGGGTCGTATGCACAATCCCGGGTAGGTTTGTCTTTCTGCTGGTTTTGCATTTTATAAAATCTACTAGTGTTTTTTTATGTATAAGTGTCCGAGCAGCCCTTATATGCATAACAGTTGGCTATGATGCCCTGCCCCTCCTGGGCTAGTTACTGAAAAAATGGGTAGCATCGCCCCCCCACCATTTGACGAATTCCGGAAATTGGCTGGTTAAACGTAGCCCTTCGTCAAATAATGTCCAGAGCTTGTTAAGAAAGACTTCATACGCCAGCGGTTTTGGTCACTCAGTGCGACCGCTCTCATGCTTATATATATATATATATATATATATATATATATATATATATATATATATATATATATATATATATATATATATATATATATATATATATATATATATATATATATATATATTGCGTATGTCACGGATATCCGCATCCGCATCCGCATCCGGATGATCCGTCAATTTTCGACATCCGCATCCGCATCCGCATCCGCAAAAATTTAATGCGGATGTGCGGATGTTTCTGCAGATTCGGCAAAAATTACTGAAAATGTAGAAAATCAGACGGAATTTTTGATTTTTGTGCATGTATATATATAGTATACACCGAATATTTTTGCTCTTAAAACGGTGAGTTATACTTTATTCTAGGCTTTTTCGCTCCATTGTTGGTTGCAAATCGCTCTTTTCTAACGGTTGCGCGAATGTTGAGTATTGCGGGCATATTCTAACTGAGTTTTGCTTGTTTGACAGAATAGTCTACAAACTTGTTAGAGACTAGAATAATTGTCAAACAATATTATTGGTTTTTAACTTGCATGTTTTCGT
>JASANF010018609.1:0-23249 GCA_030248245.1 Trissonchulus sp. WLG1_4 | reverse complement strand
GCGCATAAAAAAGCGCTATAGTACAAAAAGTGCTATTTCGATTTCGCGTACACGCGTTCGTTACCCTTTTCGCGACGGATAAAGCTCGTCGTACGCCGACAAACAGGGAACTTTTTTGCGCAGTACTGTATGTTTATTACCATTCAAAAACAATGAGATTTGTTTAACAGAGCGGTATCAATTGAAGCTCTAAAAAACCAAAAATGAGATATGCGGCCGGTGAGGGTCCAGCTCCAGACTTCAGGAGCCAGCAAATCTGGAAATTTTACGAAAATTTATGACATTCCTGACCATATATTTACAAAAATTGCCACTTCTAAGCAAATAAATTTCTATTTGTTTTTGACTTTTAGGCCTAATTTGGTCAATTAGAAACCAGCCGGGCCATTAAAACTAAAAAGGGACCCTTGTGTACAATTCGACCAATTCCAGTAGCGAAGAGTGCAACTTCCCTATTCCTAACCAGCCCACCCCCTCTGTTTTCGTGCGTGCAAAAGCAAATAGACACGCTTCCTACGCTGTATTAAAATTCATATTAAAAGTATAATTAAAATTCATTTTACTATTAATATAAATACAGCTTGTCAATTTTTGCACAAGTATATATGCCATATATGTTCAACGCTATATCTTAGTCTCGCTATATTAAAAAGAATATTAAAAGTACAGTGCATTTTAATATTAATATTGGGCTTTTATTTTTAATAAACTTAATGTAAATAGAGCTCTCGAAATTTTTTTAATTTAATATTAATATAAATAACGTACCTAATTTATTTTTAATTTAATATTAATATAAAGAGAAGTCCCAGAATATTTTTAATAAAATATTAATATAAATATAATTCCCAAATTATTTTTAATTTAATATTAATAAAAATATTAATATTAAAAGTACTTTAAATAGCTACTTTTAATATTAATATTAATTATTAAAATAACGGTACTTTCCACCACACAGGACACAATCTGGTACCTATTGGCTAACCTTATAGGACAATTGTCAGATTTTGTGTTGCTAGTTGTTTGTTTGTTCTTATTTGTTTGTAACCGGGTCGTATGTTGAAATAAGGCAAACGTAAGGGAAAGAAAATCGGGGTTTGGTATACCGACAGGATCTTTTTATGGTCGACCGGGAGATGGGTTTGATTCTTGAAAAAAGTTTTGAGCGTTACATAATAGCAAATAGGGTTACTCCTAATGAGCGTAAGTGTGCTATTCCACCGGCCTATTTGAAGGGTGCCGTTGAAATGGGACTTTACCCCAGGCTATGAAGGCCCATTACCGGCTCTTGGTGGAAACTCTTACGCAGTCTACGCAGCACTTTTCTACGCAATATTTGTAGAACCTGGCTACTGAAATTTTAATGAACCGACGTCAAAAGGAAAATAAGCCAGTTAGTGACTATGCTTTTGACATTCAAAAACTAGTAGGAGACGCAATTCCTGGAATGACCGCAAAAGCAGAGGAAACACTAATGTCCAAACATTTTTGGCATGGTTTGCTTTAGAGATGGGACCGGTTCCACTTTACCGGTTCCGGTTCCAGGGCACCGGTTCCGGTTGCGGTTCCGGTTCTAGAAAATTGCCGGTTCCCGGTTCCAAATTCGGTTTCACTTTTTTATTGCTGATTTACGTAATTTTTTTCTATTTTTATATTTTACATTATGTTTTTCACGCTCTATGACTTTATAGTTGACAAAATAACATGAATTTCGAATATGTGAGTATACAGAGGATTACCTGAGCGATGTAATCGCTTTTGTACTGTTTTATATCGTTAAATTTGCTGTCGATGTGAGCGCCACTCAAAATTATCTAACTTTTTCTCCAAATTTAAGGTGGCGCTCTGAATAACCAACTTTGGGCGATACAATTTTTTAGTCAAGATTTCGTTGGTTATGTCAAGAATGAAAGTTCTTCAAATTTAAATTAGCTTTCATTTGATGTACATAACGTCAAATTTTGGTCAACTTAAATTTTCAACAAAATTTTCAATGGGAAAAGTCTTCAAATTGATGTACCAAAAAGTTCTCTATGGCTTTTGGTACTTTTTAAAACAGTTTTATGCAGCAGATTGCAAGCTGCAACTTTTTGAAAAGTCGTATGTGTAGGCAAATTTTTCTAAAAAATTTCCAAATTACGTTGAGCAACATTGACAAAAATACACTACTTTTCAATGCAATTTCAAATGCAATTTCTTGCATTTTTCTTTCATTATTTTGTTTCAAGTTTCTGTCTTTCTTTCTTTCTTTCTTTCTTTTGTTTTTATAGCCGCCAATCAAGGGACAGTGGTAACGAACTAACGGGTAGGCAGTTGGGCAGCAAACACTTTTTTTTGCAAGTTCGCTTTAGAGCTTTTCAATTGGAGTGTTGCTAACCAATGTAGTTTTAGTTACGAAAATAGCAATTAAAAAATTAAGTGAAAAAGTAGTAAATTTTTGAATTTCAATCACATCAGTTAAAATCACTTGTTAGTTTTGACCAAAAAAAGACTAAGGGGTAAAAATTTGTCAGCGTCGATGAGCTGTCTGTAAAATGGCTCTATTAGTTTACGGAAAAATTTGATGTTTTGATTCCCGGAGTGCCAATTTAGGCCAAACGCTGTAGTAAAGGTTGATTTTCACTCTAGCACTTTTAATCTATTTCGCGAAAGTTTTCGCTTCACCCTAGCACCTGATTCCCCCTAGCACTAATAAGACTCACCCTAGCACTAAGTGGATGCACCTTAGCATTACACAGACGCATCCTAGCACTAATTTGCCTTCCAGCGCTTTTATAACAGTCTACCTTTGCACACTGTTATTACTTATTAGCCAACTAAATTTCAATTTAATCCGATAAATCCATTGTAAGGCACTTCATTTTTAAAACTATTAGGCTTAATTTAACAGATTTACACCGAGTTAATTTCTGCATTGCTGTTGCTAATCAATAGGCCTTTGACAGTCAATTAAGGGTACGTTATATAGTCACGCTTTCTCAGCTTTATTCTGAAAATATTGGAAAAACAATAGAATTTATATTGTTCACAAACGCTTATAAGTAATAAGTAATACCATGATTGACTAGCATTGTATTGTAAGCCTACATATAATGTGTTTTCATTTACATTGGCCATTAAACTTTTAATAAATTCGAAAATTTGTGAAACAATGCGGTCAATATCTATTATAAATGTGACAAAGTCGTACCGTCAATTTCTTAGGTCACTGGCTGAAATTTCAGACACTCCTTGTCACTTACGCTTGTCAGCACTCAATAGGTGATAAAAAACCGTAAAACATGGAACTGACTTAAATGTGGGGTCAAAAGTCTTTTCATGGTCAACTTACTAGTTACTAAATAGGAAATTTTCAATAACAAGTGTATGCGAAATTGCGGAGGTCCATCTTAGGTAGAAACAATCTAGACGTAATTTAGAATAATAATAAATCGGCCCAAGTTGCATAACCGGCACCTTTTTGTAAATCCGGCACCAAGGTGCCGGATGCAAATTTTACATGACTTTGTAAGGCTTCACCTGGGAGAACCTCCCTTACTCCCTTATTCACACTTACACTTACCTTTTCATATTACACATTTGTGAATTAACGCTCAACATATTTTAACGTTATGTACGTACCTACCCTCTTCTGTGTGCGTACGCTTGGTCACATATTGTGTTGGTAGCCTGGACTGTTATATAGTCAGTGTGCGTGTGGATTTCGAGTTGTACGGTTGTCTTTGTTGTTGGTCCGAGTTTCGGTTCTACTCGTGTTTTTCGCCGAAACGGCCCGCTGTGTCCTTTCCATTAAATGTGTTATTTTTATTAGTGTGTTCGAGTTTGTTTCTGGGCAGTTTTGGCTTAGAAGCCCTGCCGTGCGTCTTTATGTGCCCCTGGCAGTATCGGCCTAGTGAGGCCCTGCCATCCCGCGTTCCGTATGCGCCGTGACCTGCCCCATTGCTACTGCTCGCTGCCCCGCTCTGGCAAGCCCATTCAGGCTTAGCGGGCCGCGTCCGTCTGTGACCTGCGCCTACTGCGCCTTGCCCCGTAGTTAGGTAAGCCCCATTTCCCGTCGGTGTCCGGCAACCCCGACCGCACGGAAGACCCCGCTCATCATACCTGGAAGCCCCGCCGGCGGTGCGGTCGAGGCTACGGGCGAGAGAACGATCCTCCCCAGATAACCGGTACCCACTGTTCCCGTTTGGGCCATTAGTAGGTGCGGCAACGAGTCGCCTTACAAATGTGGCGAGGCTGCCAGGAGACCGACTTGCTGCAGGCATGGAAGAGGAGGTGGGAGAGACTAACGGGGTCACGAGACACCATGAATCTCGACCTAATCGGAACCAACCTAGCTCTTGCACAGAAGAGGAATCCATGGAACAGGTGCTGCAACAATTGGTAAATGAGCTGACCGCCCTGCATGAAACCAGCACGAACGGGAACAGGAAAGGATAGAGCTCCTAATCAAAGCTCGACGCCGACTACTGTCAAAACCAACTTATGCACGAACGTCAGGAACGATCAGCTCGGCAATAACAAGAGGAACGGCTTATGGAGACGGAACCCGCCTCACTGCCTCAGTCGGTCATTGAACAACTGTCCGACGTGGAGGTGGAGGAATTTGAACAATGGCCGCCTCGGATGGATACCCCCACCGTACGACCGGAAGGCGTAGCGGCATCTGCTCAACAGACGATGCCCTTCCGCATCGAGGTCCCACGTCTGGAACGCCCCGAGGCGAATGACCCGCGACTTCGAAGGGTCACCGGCCCTATCGTCAACACGGGACCCGCATACGTGCCCTATAGCCACATGCCCGCGGAGCAACAGCGTGAAGTGACTCACGCGATAGTCACTCGTTCTACTCACGCCGCTCAATCCGCCCGCCCTACTCGTTTGACTCGTACTCGAACACAAGCCGCCCAGTCGCTAGGTCGTAGCCAGCGAACTGTTACCTACTACGCCAAAAAACGCTAATTACGCCAAATATTTACGCCAAAGAGACAATGAAGATCAACATATAAATAAAATTTATTCATTTGTATTGTCATTGTATAATGTATAATGTTCGGGTATTTTTGTGTCATTTCTTCATTTATCATTCTTCTTTTTTCAAAAAAGGCATATAATCTAAAACACAAAAACATATCATAATTATAAAACCCAAAAATTTTTTCATTTTTCATTTTCCATTGTTCGGTTGTGTACGTAATGTTTGCCTTAATACTATGTCACTTATTTCGTGTCCTTATTCATAATACTGGTATTTTTGGTATCTATGCTTTGTCTACGTGCTTTAATATGTGCTTTATTTTTGTGTTGGTATTGTTGTAACTTGTAGTAATTTGTGATAATTTGCTTTGTTTTGCCCTGTGAGTGCTTTAATTTGTCGGTGTCGTATTTGCGTGCTATAATTTGTGTTATTGAACTGGTGTATTTGTGATTTGCGGTAGTGCGTAAACTGTATGTATAATATGTACCACGCCTATGCCACAACAGCCTATGGTGCAGTGCATCGATGGCGGCGCCAGTGGGAGCCAATGAGGCACCATTAGACGCATGCCAGACGTGTCACGCCCAAATAGAGGCCACCCAGTGTTGGACCGGCGATATTGCTCAATCCTCAGTGCTTAACCGCAACCCTCTACCTCAGCTGCCGCGCCCTAATTCCAACATCTACCTCTGGCGCTAGTGCTTAAGTTTCGAACTGTAAACGATGCGTAATTGCTCAATAGTCGAACTGTTTATGGTGCGTGATATTGCTTAGTCGGTGATTCGTCAACCCCCCTGCCTTTTATTGCGGCGCTAATGGCAACAATCCCATCCCCCTACGCACCTCGAAACGCCTGAGGATTGTGAACTAAAAGGACTGTGTGATTTCTGTAACTGTGAACTGTACAGACTGTGTACTAACTACATTCTGCCTCATGTGATATTGGTTTGAACTGTACTTGCCCTATTTTGGAACTTTGCTCGCCATACTTGTAATTGTGTACACTAATCTACGCCTTGTATATTCGCCGAAATTTGCCTAACTAACCTCACTTATCAGGAATCAACTAACCACCTCAACGAGAACTCATCAGTGATTTGTTTAGTGATTTTTGTGTGTATTTTGTATGTAGTAATATATTATGTTTTGGTATATTTTTTTGGGTATAAATTGTGTGGGCAAATTCATAAGTGAGGAGGGGAAGAACCCTCCCGGGGTAAAAATTCTACCTAAATTCTCTCAAATTTCACCCTACTCCTACTCCCACCACCCCACCAGTGTCGGCTTACGGTTTTCTCGCTTCTTGCCTAATTGTGCAGGAGCAAAATTAAGTGAGGAGGGGAAGATCTGTAAGGCTTCACCTGGGAGAACCTCCCTTACTCCCTTATTCACACTTACACTTACCTTTTCATATTACACATTTGTGAATTAACGCTCAACATATTTTAACGTTATGTACGTACTTACCCTCTTGTGTGTGCGTACGCTTGGTCACATATTGTGTTGGTAGCCTGGACTGTTATATAGTCAGTGTGCGTGTGGATTTCGAGTTGTACGGTTGTCTTTGTTGTTGGTCCGAGTTTCGGTTCTACTCGTGTTTTTCGCCGAAACGGCCCGCTGTGTCCTTTCCATTAAATGTGTTATTTTTATTAGTGTGTTCGAGTTTGTTTCTGGGCAGTTTTGGCTTAGAAGCCCTGCCGTGCGTCTTTATGTGCCCCTGGCAGTATCGGCCTAGTGAAACCCTGCCATCCCGCGTTCCGTATGCGCCGTGACCTACCCCATTGCTACTGCTCGCTGCCCCGCTCTGGCAAGCCCATTCAGGCTTAGCGGGCCGCGTCCGTCTGTGACCTGCGCCTACTGCGCCTTGCCCTGTAGTTAGGTAAGCCCCATTTCCCGTCGGTGTCCGGCAACCCCGGCCCGCACGGAAGACCCCGCTCATCATACCTGGAAGCCCCGCCGGCGGTGCGGTCGAGGCTACGGGCGAGAGAACGATCTTTCCCAGATAGCCGGTACCCACTGTTCCCGCTTGGGCCATTAGTAGGTGCGGCAACGAGTCGCCTTACAACTTGATCCGCGCATCAGTTCAAATACACTACATAGCTCGGTTACGTACCCTACTCCTTAGCAGACCCATAAATCCAAGGTTTCTTCATTCCCGCGAGGGCCTTAACAACACTAAGGGGCTGTTCACAAATTCGGATTAATGGGACTAGATTAACTGAATTAACTACCATAACTCGACATAGAAATTGTGCATCTTTTCAAGAATTTGCACGTTTATGCAATTTACACCGAGGAGCAAGTGTGTCTAATTAGAAAAAGGTCTCCTGCTTTTGCGTTGAGTTATTCTAGTTAATTCAGTTAATCTAATCCTGTTAATCTGAATTTGTGAACAGGCCCTAAGAAAAAACTAACTGACTGTACTAACAACACTAATAGCAATAGCAATATTGCATATATTTTGCACCCAACGCAACAGAAAAAATAGCCCATTAAATTGCAAGACAAAGCCACATTATCAATGAAAAAGTATAGCAATAAGCTTCTCATATCCAAAGTTTACTGCATAACCAGCACTTATTATGTGTTAAGTATAAGAGCAAATGCTATAACTTTGCACAGCATTCACCAATTTTTGTAATTGATGATTCAAATGTATATACGGCATATCCGGTATTTCCACCGGAAATTTTAGTATTATTCGGTATATCCATAATTTTGGTGTCATCTAAAAGCTCTCACGAAGTTCTTTCATTTGAGCTATAAATCACAAAATTTGGTCAAGTCAATGCTAAGTAACAGCACCCGGCACCTTTTGCATTTTCTTCCCTATCTTTATCATATAAAAGGTGCCGGATATGCCATATATATGGCATAACCGGCACCTTTTGTGTGCTAAACATAGGAGCAAATTTGCAAAAGGTGCCGGATGCTGTAACTTTTATAGTACACACTGAAATTGCACAATTTTGGTGTCATTTAAAAGCTCTCATGAAGTTCTTTCATTTGAGCTATAAATCACAAAATTTGGTCAAGTCAATGCTAAGTTACAGCACCCGGCACCTTTTGCATTTTCTTCCCTATCTTTATCATATAAAAGGTGCCGGATATGCCATATATATGGCATAACCGGCACCTTTTGTGTGCTAAACATAGGAGCATATTTGAAAAAGGTGCCGGATGCTGTAACTTAGCATAATACACAATATTGCTATGGCTATTAGTGTTGTTAGTACAGTCAGCTAGTTTTTTATGGTCTGTTCACAAATTCAGATTAACTGGATTAGATTAACTGAATTAACGAGAATAACTCAACACAAACGCAGGAGACCTTTTTCAAATTAGACACACGTCTTGCTCCTCGGTGTAAATTCCATAAACGTGCAAATTCTTGGAAAGATACACAATTTCTCTGTCGAGTTATTGTAGTTAATTCAGTTAATCTAATCCCATTAATCTGAATTTGTGAACAGCCCCTTAGTGTTGTTAAGGCCCTCGCGGGAATGAAGAAACCCTGGATTTATGGGTCTACTAAGGAGTAGGGTACATCACCGAGCTGTATGTATAATATGTAATGTATTTGAACTGATGCACGGATCAAGTCATTCAAAAGTTGTATCCGGCACCTTGGTGCCGGATTTACAAAAAGGTGCTGGTTATGCAACTTGGGCCAATAAATCGCAACAAGTGGTACAATGTGGTTTATAAAAAGTGTTGGAAAGTTTAGTAAGTGGTAAATTAATAAAATTGCTAATCAGTTAATGTATACATTTTAAGACTTCAACTGTTATATTAACTTTAAGTACAATCTAAGTGCTAGGATGCAACTATGCAGTGCTAGGGTAAATCGAAGCAGTGCTAGGATGCTACCTGTCGGCGCTAGGGTGAAACCGAGTGTAATCACAGTGCTAGGGTGTCACTAGTGCTAACTGCCAGGGTGAAACAAAATCCTAATAAACCATTTTCTATGCTAAATTAAAGCTTGTTTGTCTGTAAAAAATAGCCGCAAAATTTTTTTAACTGTAAAAAAATTTAATAAAAATTACTGTTTTTGGAATGTAGCTTCAACTAAAGCTGAAACTTATAAGCCGACGTAATATTTACAACCTAACAAACATTATCGGTTGCTGAACCTCTACCCGCCGACTCGATCCGAAATGATCTGAAATCGTTTTCAAATGTCATGGACATCAAGTTAGTCACCAAAGTTAGCTGCATCATAAAAAGCCTGGACATAAAATTTAAAATATGGCAGGTTCGGTAGCAAAACTAAAATGTACAGACAGAACTGTAAAAAACCATTGGTCACCATGCCGGTTCCGGTTCCGGTTCCATCCGGTTCCAGTGGAACCGATCCCATCTCTAGTTTGCTTCTACAGTTATTTAAGTGCGTCACTTCTGTGTCAGAACCAGAATCATTTCAGCAGGCCGTTATGGCTGCTCGACGTCACGAGGCAAGAGAGCATCTTATGCACAATAATGCACCATGGCTTAACCGTTACTGTTGTTTTGATACCATTTTGATACTTTTGATATAAATATGATACTTGGGTATTAATACTTTTGATACCAGTATCAATATTAAAATTGGTATCAAAAGTATCATATTTAAATTATGGTATCATATTTAAATTATTCGGTATCATATTTATATTATATTTAAATTTTTTCCGAGTATCAAATATCAAAAGTATCATATTTAAAGTCAAAGTATTGTATTTATATCATATTTAAATTTTTTCCGAGTATCAAATATCAAAAGTATCATATTTATATTCAAAGTATTGTATTTATATCATATTTAAATTTTTTCCAAGTATCAAATATTGAAAGTATTTTATTTAAATTATTGGGTATCATATTTATATCATATTTAAATTTTTTACAAGTATCAAATATCAAAAGTATTTTATTTAAATTCCAAGTATCATATTTATATCATATTTAAATTATTTTGCGGTATCAAAACAACAGTATTAACCGTACGTACGATAGAAACGGTGTTAGGTAGGTGGGCGGCATAGTTTTGACAGAAATAGTCAATTGCCTTAGAGAAACCAAAACCCGGCAAATCGCCGACAGCATTTCGCATCCATGGCGGCTGCTACTTCCCTGTCGCGTGACGATGTACAGCCTTAAACTAACTACGTGAGTCAAACTATTTTTTTTGACGCCCATAAGGTGTTCAGGTTGGTTGGTCAAAACTATCTAAAACGGTTAGAAAACCAGATCACAAAGTTGTTTGAGGACTCTATTAAGCAACTTAAGTCTCAAATTATGTCCAGTCAACGGTCTGCAGTATCGCGGTACGGGAATAGTGGTTTAAATCCACCCAAAACCGGGTACCAATGGATAGAAACTGGTCGGCCTGTCTGTTTCAATTGTAATGCACCCGGCCATTATCGGCTTGATGTTGATTGCCCACATACTGCTGTCAAGAAAGGGGGGGGGGGGGATTCTTACCGAAAGAAAGACAGCATCATCATCAGAATAACCCAGGGGGGATTCGAACCACCCATCTCTGGATCTGCAGACCAGCGCTCTACCGTTGAGCTACTGGGCCGATGTTGAGCTTTCGTAAATCCCTTTAAGAACTTTAAAGCCCGGTTCATAGTTGTCCGTAAGGGCTGTCCGTGTCCGTGTCCGTAAGAGTATTTTAATTCACACTTGTCCGGATGTCCGTAACAAGTTGTCTGAATGTGTCCGTAAAGGCTGTCCGGATGTCCGGAAGACAAGCTGAATTCAGTTGAACTTTTGTCCGTGTCCGTAAGCAACCAGCCAATCAAATAAAAGCTTTATTAGTCACGTGTGTTTGCGTACACATAAAATTCTTCCGCGGGTTGCAAAATTTTATTAAAGTGTTCGTAATATGAGCTCAGTAGCTGCATTTTAGTGTGCTTAGAACGTTATTATTGATTTTTTTGAAGTTGCTTTCTCACACGCTTGGTACGCTGCAGAATGTATAGGCGTTATTTTATATGCATACGCACTGTCCGTAGCGTGTCCGTAGAAGTATGAATTAATGCTGCTTACGGACACGGACACGGACAAACGTTACGGACAACCTTCCGGACACGGACACAGACTCGGACACGGACAACTACGGACACTTCCGGACTACTATGAACTAGGCTTAAGGGGCCTACCTTACTTCACACTGCTAGGAACGACCACACTCGCAAACCTGCTAATGCATGCGTACGTGGGATACGACCAAAGCGATGATTACAACTTTTGGTGCGAAAAACGATTCAATGGTACAAGTAGGGAACCTAAATTACAGGTCATGGGGACCGACAGTACTAATTATCCGAACTCAAACTCTCAGATCACTGTCCCAAAAATTTTGACCATTTAAAAAAAAAAAGTTGATTAAAATTATTCATTCATAAAAATTTGAAAATAATTGATGAAAAAAGTAGTTTTTGCATTGCTTAATCAAGCATAGGTTTCATTGTGTGGCAGGACTAAAACGTTTCGTTTTGGCGCATTGATTGGGAATTTCAGCATGTGGGCATGCAAAATACCAGGTCCAATGGATAGGATAGACCCATTACCGCATACCGCAAAATTGCGATTTAGGTACCGCAGCGTTAACCGTACTGCCGCTCCACGCATAGTACCTACCTAACCTACAATAAACCATTATAATATTTTTGTCATGGACTTTCTATAAATTATATTAACTAGATTAGATTAACTTCAGTAAATCAACATCAAATTGATGAAAGACTCTAAAGCTTTGCAGAACGACAATCCGTATCATCTGCATCATCTTGCAAAAGTTTATGAATCCTATGAGTTAGGAAGTTAATCTTATCCAGAGATATATTAATTTATGATATGGCTCCCAGCTAAACTCATAAGAAACCGCCTGCGAAGACAATCTCAACTGAGGTTATCTAAGAATTTTGGAGTATTCTATTATTCATCCTCCAGTCCGGAATTTACGGAACCGATGAGCATAATTTCGCACCACTGGACTCCTCATGACCTCAGACTTGAATAATACTAATTTTAGAAATTCGGAAAACACCAGTACACCACCCGCATTATTTTGAGGAGATGAAAAAAATCGAGATATTAAACAAAATTTCAATTTTGTTAAATTAAAAGTTAAGTTGAAAAAAGAAATCCATTCGTGTAAAAATTATGTAAATACGAACCAGTAAATTCCAAAATCCAAAGTCCGGACTGGGGGGGATAACAGAAAAATTGTACAAAACAATGTACATTTAGGGTCGATTCATACTTACAGCCGCATGTCCATTCAGGAAAATGGCGGAATACTCACACCATGAATAGTCTACAAGATCAACTTGTACCGTGACTTTTTCGCAATTAAGCCGGCCGAACGGACATCGGCTAAAAATATGATTCGGCACAAAGCCTCAAATGTAGCAATCTTCTTTTCTCGCCATTTGGCGGACTTTTTTTAGCTGTTTTGAAACCACCTCTCGATAAACCACAAAATCCGATGAGAAAATTTAATACAAGTAACAATTACAATATCAAACCAACAATGACAATATACGGTCGTATTGCAAAAAACAGTCGATACCAAGTTAAAATTTCAGTACAACCGACAAGTTTAATTTTTTCACGATCATAAAATTGTATTGATCTATCAAAAATGACAATTAAGTCCAGAATCTACGATTCTCTAAATTCCAAAAAGCAAAAAAAAACAAAAAAATTTAACACTGAGAGAAAACAGGCGGTGTGATTTTAGCAGGTATTGTAATTTTGCCGGCTGAACGTACATAATACGGCTTTAAGTAAGAATCGCTTCTTACTTAGCGCAACGTCATAACCTCGTTTACAAAACCATCAAGTCCCAAACTGTTGATGCAATCAACCACAAATAAACAATGACAAAAGTGAACAACATACAATAACAAATTATCAGTGATTTGAATCCGAAAAAGCTAAATACAATGTACAAGTGTAATAATAATAGGTAAACAAAAATCACCACAGGTGAATATAATAAGAAATATATATAGTTTTAGTTGAGTGTCTTATCCAAAATTGGATTTAGAGCATCAGATTTGCAATTATTTTGCAAAATACACAACACAAGATTAAAATAGCTCCCTAAAGCCCGGTTCATACTCGTCCGTGTCCCTATCATTTTATCCCGAAGCGGTTCTGAGAAAAATGCTCAACAATATGTTAGAATTTTTTGCTTGAGCAAAGTTGGAAGCAAGACTAGAACGTAAGCAAAAAATTAGCCTAAACGACGGGGTTCCTTTTTGACAGCATTTGGCCGAAATTTAACCTTTTCCCTGTTTTCATGTCTTTAAGGACAAGTAGGAACCGGGCTTATAAGTAGCGATATTCAACTTAGATAATGACGCGTACCAAGTTTTATTCCATTATGTTTACCTAACGTTGACCCCGTGTTATTAACCAAACAAGTTTAACTCTAATTCCAATATCTGATAAATCCAATTTTAGAAGAAACCTTGGACATCCGCACGGGAAAGTCATCAATAACATTAAATACACAATCTAACGTCAATTCAAAAACAATCATGTCGCAAAGCAGAAAATGAAAAAAGTTATAATTTTGCAAATAATTGTGACATTTTGCGTCACTAAAGGAATAAAAAAACAAGTTAATAAGGAAGTTGTAAAAAAGATGCATACCCAATGGTGTAAGGCTGAAAAAACATAGCCAGATCTCAAATTAATTTCATGATCCGAATGCGTTTTTGGTGCACCTTTCATCGCATTTGCATCACACTGTCACGCATGAAACGACGAAAAATGTACTTTCGGGATTTTGCAAATACCCCGTCTTTTAAAGAAATTTGACCAAAACATTCACAAAGTAACATTCGTCACCCGTCCGTAAAACTTCAGTATGAATTTCGCTCCTGTTTAGACGGTCTAACTAAGGTTTTAACTACAAAAAAAACCTTCCCAAATTCATCCCATAACACTAACTGAAGTCTGACCAGAATTGCTGGACCCTGAGCCAAAAAGAAACACGCGATTTCATTACGAAATGAGCGAATTACGAGCATCAAGACCAAGAGTACAGCGAGTAGTCACAAAAATCACGCCACCGGATTTGTTTCAGGGTCCGGCAATTTCTGGTCAGACTTTAGCTAGACCACGGTGACGAATTATTTTTTGCCTGTTTCGCAGCAGCTTTCTCTCGTTTGGTCCAAGTCAAGTCTCCGACCGGGTTGACCGTCTGTAGGACGCGGCGACTGAGTCTAATCTGACCAGTGGCCGGGTCTCGGCCAAAATATTTCACCGAAATCTCCTGTCCCACTTCTAGGCCCAAAGCCGAAGCGTGTCGCACTCGTCTGGTGTCAAGTTGTGAATTCGGCAGCAGAACGGGGTTCATAGCCGGATGCAGAATGACCATAACTCCGTTGTCGCGAATTTCCACGATTCGGGCCGCATAGACGGCTCCGAAATCGAACTCCGGCTCTCGAGAATCGACCAAAAACTGCTCCATCATCTCTCGAGCTTCGTGCAGAGCGTCTTTGTTGGGAGCAAAGAGGGCAAAAGTAGATTCGTCCACGGCCGAAATGCTCACACCGGTTTGCGACTGAACTCGCTTCAGATTATACCCACCGATGCCTAGAAACCGGCTTCGTTTCGACACCGGTACAACCAGTTCCTCGGTGACAGGCCCGCAGTCTTTGGTCTCAGCTCTAGGCCTGTCAATGCAGTCGGACATGATTTGCAAAATTTGCTTTTGAGCATGAAACGCAGCCTCCAGGGACTCGTTAACAATCTGCACCGGAACCCCGGGGATTTTCAAGTCCATCTGCAGAGCTGTTAGACCGGTGGCCGTACCGGCAATTTTAAAATCCATGTCGCCAAAATAGTCCTCAATACCCAGAATGTCCGTTAGAATGCGATAATCCGAATACTCGGCCGGTTTTTCCGGTTCCGGTTTCGTCATCAGACCGATAGCCACTCCGGCCACCGGTGCTAAAACCGGTACCCCGGCGTCCATGAGAGCCAAGCTACCGGCACAGGCGCTAGCCATAGACGAAGACCCGTTTGATTCCAGCACCTCGGCGGTTATTCTGGTAGTGAACGGGTGATTTTGGGGCAAAACGGGCTGCAGCGATCGTTCGGCCAAAGCCCCATGCCCCAATTCCCGTCGATTTCGGCCTCTGCCGCGTTCCTGTGAGATCTCATTTACAGCAAACGCCGGGAATTCATAGTGAAGCATGAATCGTTTTTCGGCCAAAGCACCGCTTAGCAGTGCAATGGGGTCGGAGCGAAAGGCAGCATCGGCCGAATCGAGCGTAACCGTCGTCAAAACCTGAGTTTGGCCTCGCTGAAATAAGGCTGAGCCGTGCAAAGTTGAATGCAGTGAAACCTCGCATTTGATTGGCCGCAGCTCTGATAAGCTCCGCCCATCGCAGCGATGATTGGTCTCAAAGATTAAATCACGAAAAATCGATCGAACTGCCAAATTGATGGCTTCCCTAAGAGTAGTCCGAGTATCAGGAGCAATATCCGTCGCTTCTGAGCTCTCCTGTTGTTCACTGAGTAGCTGTTCCAACGTTTCGCTCCGCACGGCCTCAAGAGCAATATCCCTGGAAACTTTATCATGAGCACTATCGCTCAAAATGGGCCGTACACGGCTCTCCATTAGCTCGCGAGCACGAGCAATAAGCTCCGTCCCAGGAAGAGTACTCACATCCGTGGCTCGTTTGCTCTTGCCCACGCTGGCTGCTAGTTCCTCCATACTCTGTACAATTTCTTCTAAAGCACTGGTACCCATTTTGATCGCTTTATTCAACAAATGGAGTGGCAAAATTTGCGCCCCCATTTCTAGCATCAAAATTTGTTTCCGACTACGGCCGGCCATTACTAGATTAAGTCTTGACTCAGACAGTTGTCGTCGACTCGGATTGATGATTACCTCTTCGTCAATCATGCCCAATCTGACAGCCCCCAGGGGGCCGGCCCAGGGAATATCCGAAATGGCCAAGGCCGCAGCCGCTCCATTTATTGCCAGAATTCCCGGATCGCCTATCGAGTCGGCGGCCATCAGATTACAAGTGACCTGGGTTTCGCTGGCAAATCCGGCCGGAAACAGGGGTCGAATGGCACGGTCGATCATTCGAGAGGTCAGAATTTCCACCTCGCTTGGCCCTAGTTCGCGTCGAAAATAGTTGGCCGGAATCCGACCCGCGGCCGACGCTTTGTGGCGATAGTCTACCGTGAGCGGGGTGAACCCTGCGGAGGCCGGCCCAGGCCGCTTGCCGGCCACAACGGTGGCCAAAATGGCCGAATCGCCGCTCGAACAAACCACACTGCCATCGGCGAATCGAGCTAGCCGGCCGGACTCGATCAAAATCGGCGGCCCGGAGGCTAGATCGATTTTAATCCGCTTAGTCTCACTAATCCATCGACAGTAATTCCAGCTGGGTGAGGCTGAGCGGCTACGCAGGCGGTGCAGTGTCCAATATGGTCTGCTGAACAATATGTGCATGGTGAGCAATTAATGGTACGGGAGCGGATTAAGGGGGTCAGGGGGATTAGGAATAGAGCATAGGCGGTGGGGATCGCAGAATAAGAAAGGCCAGATTGAAATAGACTGGATATGGAATTATTGCAAATTTTCATCATCGCACAAATCTTCGAAATCTGCAACAAAAATAACAACGAAATATTTTTTGGCTCAAATAGTGAAGCTAACAGTTTGAAGAAGAGTTTATATACTCTTTATGACGTTATATTGTAATTCTACACTCGTGTTGATTTTAAAATTTCACCACGGAAGGAGCATTTAAAAATTCATAAAACTCATAAAAAATTAATCGCAGCATAAAAATAACTGTTTTGAGATTATACTTCAACTTTTCTTATATTATTGATTACTTCAAGTTGTCTTATATATCTCGAAAGCGAGATCTGGGAATATTACGGCGAGCCCAGCTTCCTCCATAACAATGACTACAACTAATAGTACATTATACCATTGAAAAAATCTGCATGAACGGTTTTTTCGTTGGCAGCGATATCCAATAGCACGTTAGACGAACCGGCCTGAAATAAATAAATATAAAGTTTAAAAAATTAGATTTTTTTAAGTATTTAATTTTTTTATGTATATATATATATACACATAAAAAAATTTCAAATATAAAACTGCCAAAAAATAAGAAATTTACTAACCCCAACCAACGAAGCTATTTAGCATTATATACTCTATAGTATAAAAAAAGGAAAAGGTAAAGGTAACCCGCGAACAGATATTATTATTAGGCGTGTCCGCCTTCGGGTGCGGTGCTTATCTCCGTTACAAAGCTCTGGAGTGTCAGGGGAGCCATTCAAGAATGACTACATCCGTGGAGTGGGGGGCAGCCCCTCAAGGCATAATGCCCTATATATACGAATCCCTGTTAGCTTCCCACGATATTGTGGTACCCATTTATTTACCTACCCGATGAAGATGGACTGCCGGGGATGACAATATCACTATAAACGTATATATAAATGTATAAGCTTAGGCTTAGGCTTAACATCTATATGGATCTTACGTAACTCTAATAATAAAATTAATCTAATTTTAATACCTCATCTAATTCCATAAATGATCCATCCGCAAAAGTTTCTTCTGCAACTGCTTGAGGTTTCATCATTTAGACTATAAGTAACAAGTGTGTGTATATATATATAAATATATATATATAAATAAATATAAATAAAATATATAAAATATATATATATATATACCTAAACAGACGAAGAAATCAAGGTACGCGCGATAGCGATTGGCGATATATAATTTTTTTATTTCATATAATCGATAGCGATTATATGAAAGCACAGTTTGATGAGCTGAACCTCTAATTTTACAAAAATATGGGTATACTACTAGGTTGACCGGCTGCACAACATGAAGTCATTGAAAATTGGATATTGATAAAAACTTTACCATGTGAATTTTTGTGAAGCGACTTCGTCTTATGCAATATTGCGAAAAGGTTTTTAAAAAGATTTGATGCACATTGTGCAACTAGCATCGTACTCATAAGTTCAATGTTTACATTGAGCAAGGACACGTGTATTTGCTCAATGTATACATTGAACTCGTGAGTATGATGCTAGTAGGGCATCAAAACTTATTCAAAGTAATTGTAGTGGATTTTTAAAGCGTTCATAACGCGTAAAACTAACGTAAACTAAATATTTTTAGTGGTGCAAAAAGCAAGTTTCTACCAATTGCGGTTCCAAAGATATTATCGTTATTATGTTTTTTTAATGAAAATAAGGATAGTATAATACATTTAATCATGCATCAGCCAAAAACAATCAATCATCCGGGAGTTCGAGACGTTATCTTAAAATGGTGGGGCAAAGGGGGTTGGGGTTGGGACTTGTAAGGCGCCGGTTAGGTTTGGGTCGTGGCTGACACACGTGTGTCAAACCACGGGATGGGTTGAGTCGAAAAATTCGACTCAATGGGGGAGGTCAAGCGTCAAGATTTCTTCAGCAGCTTGTAGTGGAGACAAGACTACCTAAACATTGTAGGGGGGGGGGCAAGATTTCCTGATGATCACTGTTATATACGTACAACCACAACAAGCTGATCAGTGATCACTGTCTCAATACCCCGTGTGTTACGAAACCAGTCATGGAAATGTTTCGCAAGAAATAATAATAGAAAAATATGACAAGTGTTACCAACATCTTTAACGGTCCCGTTTTTTGTAAGGCTCACTAGGTAGTGCAGCCTGTAGATGACAACGAAAGCCCAAGCCCCAACCACAATATCAACCACAAATCACCCACACCCACTATAAACTATATATTATATGATTTTCGCCTTTAAGGGGGTAATTGCGTTTTTAGGTGTTTTTTTAAAAAGCCATAGCTCAGCGTTTACAAATTCAAATCACAAGCGGTCTTTTGCATTAGGTAGAACAATATCTTTCCTAAATGTATGCCATGCCTTGAAATTTAACCTGTGATTTTCTTTCCAGTATAAGCGACTAAAGAAAGGTCCTTTCCAAAATATTAAAATTTTTTACAAAAAGTTTGCGCCACAGCTCTGAATCATACGATCATCTGTTGGGGCTGAAAGTTGGTAAGGTTTTTAACATGTTTAAAATCCCCAGGCATGTCCCCCACTTTTTTAATAACTAGTCAATTTACTGAGAAAATAGCTGAAAACCAAACGCACCGAAAATTTAAGATATTTTCTTGTAATTAAAACCCTCTAAAAATGCCCACAGGTGAAATTTCAAAAAAGTGAGAGACATGCCTGGGGATTTTGACCTTTACAATACTGTCCCAAAAATTTATGCTCAGGCGTCGCTTCTAACTTGAGTACTGGTGGCGCAAAGTTTACATAGAAATCATAAAAACCTCGAAAACGCAACTACCACCTTAAGTGGGGGGGCTACCCAGGTCACAAATCAAAGTTCTCCAATTTTGTTTATTTCCACATATGTTATATACTCCCCCAAGGCAACCCAACCTCAGATAAGAACAATTAAGCATGAAGGTGCACTTTTGGTTCAGTGCTTTTGTCAGTGCATTTACATAGGCAAAATTAGTGTTTGTGACCGACCGGAATTTTCGGCCGGCCGGCCAAAAAAAGCCGGCGCCGGCCGGCTGGCCGGCCGGCTAACCAGATTCAACTGACTGACAAAACAAAATAAGCCGGCATAACAATCCGGTAGGCTAAGTTTATGCTAAAATGACACTCTTAACTTGAATCAATTGGTTTTATCCATAAATTCGGCCGCTGCGGCCGGCCGGCCGGCCAGTTTTCACGGGCCGGCCGGCCGGTCACAGCCGGCCCGACCGCCGGCCGGCACGGCTTTCACGGCCGGTCACAAACACTAGGCAAAATTACGCAAAAAAGCCTAAAAGTTGCCCTTAGTTAGACAGTTATAACTTAAACCACATCAAGCCAATCAGGCTGAAATTTGGCATAGTAGTAAGTAACCCACATGTGTGCGCCAAATCGTATGATCCGGATTTTTGACATGCATTTTCAATTCTAAAATCGGATCGAAATGTGAAAAAATGGCCGTTTTTGGGGCCCGCCAAATTTGAGTGATTTTACATTTGGCGTCACTGCGCAGGGTATGAGCAAAAATTTACAAAAATGGATCATAGAGGTTGAGAATTGAGATATGACATTAGGCTATCGAATCATGTAAAAATCAGCTTCGTCAATATTAACAAAAATTTCGAGTAAGGGAACGCTTTGTGAGCACAAAAAACTTCTTTTGCGCCTATGATTTACACGTAAAATTGAATTTTTGGGAGACCCTAGTAAAAAAATTGGCAAAAGCATTGGTTCTAGTTTCTTACATCTGCGATGCGCCTTCCTTGGGGCTAAATTATGTGCAAATTTGAAGCGAATCGGAGAACCTAAAATTTTCACTTATACAGGTAGCCCCCCCCCCCCCATTAATGTAAACTTGAAAAAACCGCGTAATAAAAAATTTCCAGTTTCTGAGGGCTTCTGCCCCCAAACCGCTCTGTTTTTTTTCTTATTTTAGCATTCTGGTTTACTTATTTGAAATATCAGTGATCAGTACACGGTTTCCTCACACCGAGGTCGGAGCTGACAAAATTGTGTAGGGTCTGACACTGACTGCCAAAAAATATGTTCTCTGCAATCTCTTTAGTAAATTTGCGGTCACTAATGTCAAAAATTATCGTAGAAATTTTCAGTTTTGTTAGTTTTTTGGACATTCGCTGACCCACCGGCCACCACATGGGATTTTTTTGCGTTTTGAGCTTCACTTGCAGTGCCTTGCAGCTTCACCGCATTTCAGTTTGACTTGCAATGCCGTCAGGTCAAAACATAGCAAGTTTTTAGTTTAGTTAGTTCTTTCAATAACCAAGTATATATACAAGGCAAAATAGAAAAATTACAATTTGCTCACAGATCTGAAATTTTGCTCACTGAAGCTGAAATTTTGTTCACAATTTTTTTAAAAAAACCCATGATATATACATAATATGCTCGTGTGATTCCGCGCTTTGGCGCAAACTTTTTTTAAAAAATTATGTTTTGAAAGTGGCTATTTTAAACGCTTGTCCTGAAAAGGAGACCTTGGATGGATCTTGGATGGACGTGGATCTTCAATACACACTTTTAGGCCAAAAGTAGTTCTACTTAATGTATATAAAAGACCGTTTGTTATTTTAAGCTGTAGCTGCTATGGCCTTCAAGAAAAACACCTAAAAACACAATTATTCACTTAATAATACTTCAATAATTAATAATACTTTAATAATTCACTTCCATAATATATAAGTCGTCATCACCACAACTAATTATCTAGCTTAAACCAACTTAACCAACAGAGTGTAGCTTTAGGTCGTGTACTTGTTACAATATAATTGTAGTTGGCGGCTTTATATACGTCCTGTTATAATACTTACTTGTCGCGCCCGCAATCTCTCAATAACCTGTGTGTTACAAAATCAGTCACGTGAATGTTTCACAAGAAAAATAAACAGTATATGCCCATAATTATTATTATTACAACATAGACGGTCCCGTTTTTTGTAGGGCTCACTAGGTCGTGCAGCCATTAGATGACAATGAAAGCCGAAGGACTCATATTACCGTAGCTAAATTCGGTGCGAGGTAATAAAAATGTAAGACTTTAGATAATTCGGGTTGCAAGCTGTAACTTTGCACTAAAAAGGTAAAAGTAACCCGAGGATTGAGAACTATCCTTTGGCGTGTCCGCCCTAGGGTGCGGTGCTTATCTCCGTTGCAAAACCCTGGAGCGTCAGGGGTGCCACTTCTAGACTAACTCCACCATACATGGGCGTGGGGGGGGTTTGGGGGGGGGGGTTTTCACCCCCCCAGAAGGCCTCCTCACCCCCCCCCCCCAGACAGGTCCGTCACCCCCCCCCCAGAATGTTTTGAAGGTAGCTCACGAAGGAAAAATTAGTGGATCACGAAGCGAAATTGGTGGCTCACGAAGGAAAAATTGCCGAAAAAGTTGCTCCGCACCCCCCCCCCCCCGGTGGCTCACCCCCCCAGAATTCGGTAGCTGCCCACGTATGGACTCCACCCGTGGAGGGGGGCCAGCCCCTCAAGGCATAATGCCCTACACGCACCCCTGTTACCTTTCCACATTATTGTGGTACCCATTTACCGACCAGATGAGAATGGACTGCTGCATTCGCAGGAGCAATGTGGCCCTAATCTCTTGCTCAAGGAGACGACGTATAACCGAGTAGCTGAGATTCGATACTCCAACATTAAATTGGAAATTCAACAACGTAACCACTCGGCCACACTGGCCACAAGGACAGTTATTACTGATAATGTATCACTGACACCTGTGGACCCAACACATGTACTCAGTAGTCACCATACATGCACACGGGATTTCAGTCAGGGGGGCTTGTCCCGGAATTTTTGAAATTTTCGGAGGGGGGGCTTGTCCCGACGTTTCGAGAGTTTAAGTTCACAACAACGCAAAAAACTCCAACTTTGGCCTAAAAATAGAACATTTCTTTGGAAATTTGGATATTTTTTGCAGTTTTATAATAGTTTTTTACTCATTTTTGAAGCATTTTACAGCAACCCGAAAAAGTTCAAATTTTGAGAAAAAAATCACTAGGTTAACGAAGCGGTTCGTCGGTTACAGAACTTTATTACTGCCAGACTGGCTTAGTGCCAGTTGTAATGGAGGTGACTACCTCTCTCTAGCCTTATGTCTTTTTACGTCTTCAATTGACTAAACTCAGCCTAAAAATCAAAAGTTTCACACAATTTTTTCTAGGGGCTGCCGCCCCCAGCCCAGACCCCTGGCCTATAGCCAACTACGTGACTCAGTGATTTGAACTTGACAAGACAAGACAAGAATATTTACTTCGCAAGGAGACAGGGATTGCCATGACACCAATACAAACTTACAAAATAAGCGAATTTTCGTACAACCCTTCAAAAAATTTTCTAACAGAGGTGGCAGTCACAATACTTTCAGGCAAACTATTCCAAGGTAAAACAACTCTAAAGAAAAAAGAATATTTGAAAACATTAATTTTGCATTTTGGTACCATCAACTTCAAAGTATGTCCTCTAGTGCGAGAATTTTCGCTGAAAATGAACTTTTAACTTTAGACTTTTAGCTCTGATGTTTTCGGCCGGTCAAATTTAATACAATGTTTGCATGTGCTGTTAATTCGCAAATTTTTGTGTTAAAATAGCAAAAAAGTTCATTTTTACACATTACAAAAAATAGAAAAGTCATTCTTCCCAAACTTTTTCGCCGGCTACGCGACAGTGGCGTAT